>JAZAYU010000131.1:988529-1030182 GCA_038501625.1 Corbicula japonica
AGTCCTGTCAAAGTTGAATACCCCTAACATGTACACCATTATCGTTATAAATTTAATAAAGAAAGGAAAAAGAATCGTTATTACATGCCATGGAAATCTGCAGCGGGTTCATCCGTTGATAACAATTTGCAATTTTTTTAGGTTAATATCCGTGATTTCCTCACATTTCAAATAGATTGAAAATAGATTGAATTGTACATACCAGTTGAAGTTGAAATATCCCGATTTAAAAGCAGACTATTTCCTATTTTATCTTCTATTTATTTTCTCCATAGAGTCTAATGTTTAATTTAGCTCGCAACAGCGGTATAAGAAGGAAACACTCGAAAAATAGCATTTACCGACTCGTACCAAGATAAACACTTCCAAGTTGTAGCAACCCACTTTAACTTTTCCTACTGATTTTTAACAAAAAATCATGATAAAACAGAATAAACAGCTTGCTCTGTTTGAACAAGTAAACATTCGTTAAATTACGTCACATAATAAACTTAAATGACGTATTTATTAGCATCATGACGTAGTCTAAATCAATAATGAAGCGCTCAATTAATAAGGTGCGCAATAATACGAAAGTACGCAAGCACGCGGAGTTAAAGATAAGGTCATGCGAGATAAGGAAATCTAACATGGCTAAAAATTTAGATTCGTCTGTCTAGTAAGTGAAACATTTCTAATTTACACTCGTCTGATATAAACAATTATCCTCTATATTGTTGTGCTCGTCACTGGAACACGATTAAAAAAACCAACATAAATCATCAATATCAGTGAAATCAAATATGGAATGAATATCATGCACTTTGTTCCACATTTTAATCAAGCGTACAGAAATACTCCAGAAAACGATGTAATACGGAAGTCCCGATATCCCATTATATGTTGTCCATACATAACTTCAACGTACACTCTGTCACCTGTATTAAGTCGAAGAGGAGCAGTGTTTCCTGCCTGGAGATCTTGACCTGAATGAAAAGAATCTACGACGGCGCCGACTATGTGTTGTGAGTTTTTCACCAGCTTAACGTCCGTTTCGCCAGTGCCATCTTTATGACTTACCATGAAGGAAAATAGGTACATTCCAGATCTTGGACAAGTGAACACGCCACTGTAAGGATTGTAACCGTTTCCGTCGTTTATGACCACCTACAATTCATAAACCTTATAATATATGTGTATGTTATAATATTAACACTTCAACTTCGTTCCCTACGATGAAGTCTAACTCAACGAATCATAATTTCTGGTGGTAAACAGTGAGACATATTACTTTTAAATTAAAAAGGCGTGGCTTTAGTAGAGCCGTTCAAAATTTATTGAACGATGCACGATGTTTTGACGTGTGACGTCTCCAAGCGCGCACGTTTTGCCAAGAGTTGCTGCGAGAAAGCGTGCCGTCATTCACTTTGTCGTCAACGTAGCTGTTCCAACAGCCATTCGAAAAAGCCGTAATATCACGAATTCTTCTAGTTTTTTTTCTTTATAAATGAGATTATTTATGAGTGTAAATATAACGATTGAATCGATATTTGATGGTTTTCATTTGGGTTTGAAAAACAGTTGGATTGTTTAATATGTTGGTGTGCTTTTGCATGCAACATTGTGAAGCTGATGGGTGAGTTGAAGTTACTTCACCAAGACAATTTGTACTTGTTTGTTGATATGAGAACCTGTTGGGGCAAGTGCTAGGTTGGTGCAACCTACAACCTGATTTTAACCCCCAGTGGCATTTTGTTTTGCCACTGACCGTTCTATGGCGGTGACCCCAATGGTTCTCTTTTTCGTTAATTGTTTGTGGCGTCTTATTTAAAAATGACATACTTATAACAAACATGCTTTATTTCTTTTCTTCTCTTCATTTTCGCTGCGCGGTGAGGCTGTGTTTTGTGAGTGCGACGATTCCTGATAAGTATGCTTTTTTTTAAAAAGCTATGAGATCTGAACCAGTTCGTGCTGGCTTTAAACTCGTTTAGTCTCATGGTAATATAATTTACAGTGCGTTTGCAAAAGTTTTCAAAAACTCTTCGTATTCATTCAATTAATGAAAAGGGCTTAGGTTTTCCCTAATTTGTATTATCCACCAAAATACAGCTTGAGCCAAATAAAATTACAAAGTGAAAAGAAAAGAAATCAAAGTCGTAATATGCCTTTTTATCGCTTAAAAGAACTTTTTACTTTAGCATTACGAGGGATAATTATTAGCTCTTAGTTAAAATATGTGAAATCAAAGACATACATACCCGATTGAAAACGACAGCTTTTCCATACCAGCCATTCAATGGGTGCTCAAGATAAGCTACAAATGAAACGTCTCCACGACCTTAAATATAACAATTTAAATTACTTACAATTTGATTATTATACTGTTGAAGATATTATAGAATATCAACAGGCAACATCCCTACTACTACTACTACTACTACTACCACTACTACTACTACTACTACTACTACTACTACTACTACTACTACTACTACTACTATTACTACTTCTACTATTATTACTAGTACATGTAATACTACTACTACTTCTACAACTACTACTAGGCAACAACCCTAATACTTCTACTACTACTACTACTACTACTACTACTACTACTACTACTACTACTACTAATACAACTACAACTACTACTCCTACTACTACTACTACTACTACTACCACTACTACTACTACTACTACTACTACTACTACTACAACTACTACTCCTACTACTACAACTACTACTATTACTACTACTACTACTGCATCTACTGCTTCTACTACTACTACTACTACTTTTACTATTACAACAACTACTACTACTACTACTACATGTACTACTACTACTACTGCTACTACTTCTGCATGCACTACTACTACTACTACTACTACTACTACTACTACTACTACTACTACTACTACTACTACTACTACTACTACTACTACTACTACTTCTACTACTACTACTACTACTACTACTACTACTACGACTACTACTACTACTACTACTCGTACTACTACTACTACTACTACTACTACTACTACTACTACTACTACTACTTCTACTCTACTACTACTTCTACTACTACTACTACTACTACTTCTACTACTACTACTACTACTACTACTACTACTACTACTACTACTCTACTACTACTTCTACTACTACTACTCTACTACTACTTCTACTACTACTACTACTACTACTATTTCTACTTCTATTCTACTACTACTTCTACTACTACTACTACTACTACTACTACTACTACTACTACTACTACTACTACTACAACTACTTCTACTACTACTACTACTACTACTACTACTTCTACTACTACTACTACTACTACTACTACTACTACTACTACTACTACTACTACTACTACTACTACTACTACTCTACTACTTCCTCTACTCTACTACTACTTCTACTACTACTACTACTACTACTACTACTACTACTACTACTACTACTACTACTACTACTACTCTACTACTACTACTACTACTACTACTACTACTACTACTACTACTACTACTACTACTACTACTACTACTACTACAACCACTACTACGACTACTACTACTTACAATAATAAATATAATAATAATAATAATAATAATAATAATAATAATAATAATAATAATAATAATATTAATACCAAACTCTTTATTTAGAGAAGGTAACTCATTAAAACTACAATCATACATAATGACAATAGTTATCCGATTTTCAATAAGGCATTCAAACTTTAACATACAAACAACAGCAACATTCAAAACGGCAGACATACAAAATCAATACAATGCCACAAAATAGCAAAAACATGATAATACTTATTTTTATTTTTATAATCTTAAACAAGTCGTTAAAACGATACCGAAATGCTTAGTCAAGAAGTATTTATTATCTGAAACGAGGTTAAGAATTAAAGCATGTAGAAATTATACAGAACATTCTACTTTTTTTTTCAATGTAAAACAATGTTTCAATATCACATCAATGCTTTTTGCCCCTTTGTCTATGAACGGAATATAATGTCGTTTATAAACACTGCACTCACTTGTGAGTTAAATGGCAAACATTCTACAAAAAGGAAAGCTAAGATTTGTAGCTGTTCTAAACTAATGGTGAAACGGTACAAGTGTTTGGTTCTGAAATAAATTGGTTGAATATGAGGATAATGCACAGTCAAAAGTGAAATAATCATTTTTAAGTTTAGGCTTGCATGTACCATTTTTGAAATACACCAAACAATATGTCTGTGTGCGGGGTAATTTGGTTTTGATTTCATGCAAAATGATCCAGTAAGAATCGAGAATCAACAAAAACATACACTGAATCTAGATTTTGGTAGGCTGGCGGCCATGTTTTTGTACTTGATTCCCCGCCTTGTACAATGTTTTGCACATGACAGGAAACAGTGCGGCGAAGAGGTTGAAGACATTTAAATGACTGGGAACAAGCTAAGTTATACGTGCACATGTGTAATCTACCAACTGCACGAGTAAAAGCCATGTTATACAAATGTGACAGTCTCTCCGTATTCACTTGTAGTCCTAAACTATAACCTTATTTGTTAAACTTTCACGATTGTTCACTTCTTTAGCTGATATTGTTCCTGTTTAACCGGTCTAGCACTGAATATGATTCGAAGATTTGAACACTAGAGTCGTATTTTTTGCGCACATTATTGCAATAAAATGTTGGACGTTTTTGCTAATTGTGGAGTGGTTAAGTTGGCTGTATTAAAACACTTATGTAGAAGTGGGACTACGTTATGTTTGTTAACGCATTTTGCATCTACTCATATTACATGACAGTCACTGTATATTATTAAATAGCAAGCTCGTTTTTAGAATGTCGTCATAACATTTACCGTATAGCGGGTTATTTCTGCGGTGCAATATTTCTGCGTTTCTGCGGTCTTTGGATGAAATCGCAGAAATATATCCAGCAGAAAAAAAATCCAGCAAAAATTAAAATCGCATAATACTATATTATTTTCAAGCTTAAATCTCCATGTTCTAAATAATCCGTTTAACAATGCAGATGGGGTAAAATAATTACAACAATTAATACCGTTTATTGTTATCTTATGCATTGTATAAACGCCACATTTGCTCAAACACTTCTCAAACATTCACTTCAATTGAAGATTGTTTGAGAGTAGTTATTCATTGATTAATAATATCTTTGTAATGTTTTGATAATTGAGTAACAGTTATTGATCTACGAATTCAAATATTTAATTGTATACATTATATACTAAGTGTTGCCCATGCACCTTATCCATAATGAACCGCAGAAATTTATCCTAAATGGGAACCGAAAACGCAGAAATAAAAAAAAGCAGAATTTTTTGCATCCATTTTTGTGGTCAAAACGCAGAAATTTATGGCCGCAGAATTAACCTGCTATACGGTAATAATATTTACCAATTAGACTTTCTTTCTTTTTGGTAGAATTTACCAGGTTACATGCCTTTGGTATGTCATGTACATGTAGATTGTAAGACGTATGTTATCAAACAGTGGTTACTTCCCTTAACAGTAACAGTTACTACAACAATTATGGGAATTCCTAACATACTTTTTAGTATACCTTATAAATATTTTTGAATGATAACGTGTCACCAGCTCTTCTAAAAATAACATATTAAAGAATTCATAGGAAACATAAACAAAAACTTTTTTGAAATTGTCACATGTCGTATTGATATGAGTCATTACGTCGATTGATTACGTCACATGCTTTTAGCTTATAAAAACTACAAGTATTTGAAAACTAATACACTACATCTGTTTGAATGGTTCTTTAACCAGGTTAAAAGTTATAAAAGTAATAAAACATCGATTATGAATCGAATCAACTTTACATATGTAAGATTTTGACCGATATACGGAGAAATGTAAGAGAAACTTTACACTGCTTAATGGGTGCATCGCCAGAACAAACTAAAACCTTTAAATATTACTAATTGAAAGGAGAATTATATTCCGAACTACGATCACTGTTAAATCCGCATAAAACATTGGTCAGTTTTTCCTTGTTGTTTTCTTAGAATTATCTTTAATTATCAAATAGAGGTACGAGTTGTAATATTATGACGAATAATTATAAAGAATACACTTCGTAATCTAACTGTGTAATTGCTTCATATATATACTGAAACCAAAAAGTGACATTGTTTCGTTGGCGTGGGGTGACCTACAAAGAACAGTTTAGGCTGACCTGTAAAGAACAATGCCGGTGACCGGCCACCTTGACGCCCTATTAAATATAAGTAAAAATCAATACACGCTATGCTATTGTATCGAAAAACATACCCAGAATAATAATTCAAATATTTCTATAAATATATTTATTAACATTGTTAACGTACGTGAATTAAAAAACAAACAAATACACATTTCGCTAAAATCTGAAAAGCTAATTCTTTATAGAAGAAAAGAGTAAAAAAGTCGCCGAACGCGACAAATATGAAAACATTGAGCCTGTTCATGGGCAGAAATGGAAATGCATATTACGGCATATAGAATTGCTCTTACATTTGTCAGGGTTATCCGATCCAATCAAGCTTTTTGGGGTTGTCCAGGTGAGCTCAATAGGCATCGTAATTGGCATTGCATGGCTTGGCGCTTTCGCCGTACTGGTTTGCTTACCAGTAGGGACAATTACCATTTAAAATTCACAGTTCTTTAGCTCTATTTGTGCAGTGTGGCGGTCTTACAATACTTTTATCGGTAAAATAACCCGTTACCTATGTAGTGCAGTGATGATAACTTTTGTTAGGGTTATCCGAAAAACCTTTTTTTGGGGTTATCCCGACTATCTCAGTCGGTTGCGTTATCGGAATCGCATGGCTATGCACTGTCGCCGTGACGGTGTGGGTTCGCTCCCAGGTAAAGACAATATCATTTTAAAAATTCTCCTCGTACATATACTTAGTACTGTAATCAGTAAATAATCGGTTACGGTGTCATCAGATTAGTGATGATTGCGTGTATCAGAGTTATCAGATCAACCTTTTTTTTGGGGGGGGGGGGAGTCCCGGTTGCTCAATTTGTAGTGTAGTAGGCATTGTTTGGCAAGGTGCTCTCGACGTACGGATTGACAATACATAACGTTTAACAACAACTGGATTAAAGGTGTATTTATAACACAAACTTCTTTCAAAAACATAAATAAAATAACTTTGCGACTTCAGCAATTCAAGAATTTGATAAGTAACTACAAAATCTTTTTTAGACCTCTAAATCCCTGTTTCCTTATGCTTTCTATGTATTACTGTAATAAATATTTATTTGTCGCTATCGAACATTTGAATTGTCTGAGAAATATTTATTGAATTATGTAATTCTATTATATATTATCACTGTATCATGTACATTTTGTATTTTATATGTCATTAGATAATGACTGAGTAATAAATGAGGTCAGCCGTTACATGGGTTTTAATCGAACCATAAGAAAGTATTTCAATAATTATCATACATTAGAAATAACACATTTTTATAAAGGTAACATAAAAAAGTTGTAATAGATAAAGCTCTAACGCTCAGAAAAAAAAACTTTTCGATAACTTTCAAAAGATGTATACATGTGCGCTAAGAAAATCATACTCTAGAAAATGTTCTGATGGCAAAGGTTTTATTGTTGGCCTACAGTCTCAAGGTATACGAGTTTACCGTGATTGAGTTTAAAAACTGATTGTTATTTAGTTTACTATCGTTTAATGTTTAAATGACAAATTTTAAGAAACCAAGGCAATTATACTTACTCCCTTCCAGAAGATTGATTCTATTGGATAACAAAGTAAATTTGGAATTCATTCTTGTCTCAATATCTTCTGTTTTAGACGCAATGGTTCGGTCCATTTTCTGGAGGATCTGACTTGTGTTGTGAATGGTCGAGTTCCAGACTGATGTAAGTTCAGCGATACCTTTCATTAATACCATCGAGTTGTTGTTGACAATGTCATAAATATCTTTTACGTTATTTTCCAAACTGACATTGATGGCAAAAATGTCGTCGGATACTGTTTTATTATACATGTATTCTAAAAGTTCTGGCTGAATCTTGGATTTCAGATGATCAAATTCCGTTCCAATTCGTTTAACTTCTTCTTGAACTGATGCGTTAAAAACTGACATTTGCGCTTGAATGTCTGATTTCAATCCCCCAAAAACTAAGTTCATGTTTTCCACGGACTCTTTTAACAGTTTTTCGTCCTCCGACAACATTTTCATCACAGCAAACACTGTTTCTGTTTCTTGACTCAAATCTGTAACCCTGAGACCAACAGGATTCGCTGTTGTTATTTGTAGCCCTTGTAGCTTATCTTCCACATCTTTGACCCTATTATCAATATTGTCAACTTTAAGGATTAACATTTTTGTTTCTATTAAAACTTCATCTATTTTCCATGACAGAAACGTATACACTGGATCCATTTCACCAGAAATGATGTCTGGCAGAAGAAAAGAAAAATACACAACAAAACAATAGTAATATTTTAAACAAAGAGCCATCTTTAATTCCAAAGAGTGTATGCTAAACTACACTCGTTCACAGTCCTTACATGCCTACATGTACTAAGTACTGACATGCGCAGTAAACCAGTCTCTGTATTTTCAATTCCACTCTGTGAATTAGTTTCCGCAATTAGTTTCAAATTATTATAACTAGTTATTAAAAATGGGACATCGAGAAAAATCCATACGATATTTCGTACATTTCAGTCGGAGTGGAGTCACAACTTGCTGTTAGTAATCCCACTTGCTACTGCATGAACCTTATTTTCAATTTAAAAAAGTTAAAAGAAATTTATTCGGTTTTTATTAAACCTTTGGGTGTACACGACCGTTTTGATGTCCAATCTAGCAACATCTCGCATACGTTTTTTTATATACATATTGATAGTGCAATAAGTTTTGTATTTTGTATTGTCTCATAATGCTTAAGTAAGCCGAGTAAGCCGCGTTGTATGCTGTCGCTAATTTATAAATGTGACGCCTTTTTGAAAACGGCGTTATGGTCGAATATAAACTGATCTTGTTGATTTTATTTTGTTTTTGTTTACTGAAATATGTCATCCAGATACATATTATCATTTTATTGAGTGATAAGATCGTATTTTCACGAATTTCGAGTGGTGAATATAAAAATATGGAGCCTATACTTTCATGTACTAAATCGTAACTGTTGAAAGCCAAAAACAAGAAGTAAAAGTAGGTTAATTTTTTAGAAGTCTATAATTGTAAAAAGTTACCAATAAGAACTTTTCTTACGACTTAATTTTAATTAAAAAGTCAATTACCTCACTCCTCAGTGCACCTGATAAGCTCGTTCCTTTTGGGTTCCAGCAACATGATTTGTTTTATGGAATTGCATTCTTCAAAGGTGATACTGAAGGAATATTACACATTTTAACAACGTAATCAAACATTTCTGACAGTGACATCATAATCAGTGTTTTTAATAGTCTCTCAGAGAGATTGAACGACAAATAATAAAGTAAAATAAGTTTTTACTGTTTTATCCGAAACAGTAATAGGATATTTCATTTTTTATTGTTTGCGCCTAGTAGGGAGTAGATGTTTGAGCTTAGTTAAGCCATAATTTATTGCTTATATAAATAGATCTCTGGTATGTTAACTATTTAATTTAACATTGAAACTTTTGAACAATGAACTTGTTTAAAGAATATTCCCATCATAATAATATAATCGTAAACTTTTACTTAACAAAATGCATAAAATCTTTAAAGCTTATTCAAAGGTAAAACCAAGTACTTTTTAATCTTTAATTCCAGTTTTTGGACAGTTGTGGTTTATCAAGAAAAATACAGGATTAATATACTTTATTTTACATGTATATTCGTGTTAATATCCTTCGAGTTGTTTATCGTTTATGTTTGATAAATTCTGTATTTTTCTTGATAAAGGACGTGTTTCAGAAAAATATGAATTCAAGATCAATAACAACCTAAAACAGTTTTAAAATAAAACTTGACACTGAAAATAAATGAAAATGGAACAAGTACTTTGAAAGCCATCCAACACGACACATATGAAAATATTGCAGGCTCGGTTTGATTGAGCCTTTTCATGGTCAGTTATGGAAATGCATATTACTGCCCACGCCACCTAGCCCAGTGTTAAGCGCAACTCAATATTTACACCAATCAACATTACAATTTTGACCATCCCAAACGATGGCGTGCATATGGCATAAGATACAGACTCGGACTATAAATCCAATCGGCATCTCTACGGTCTCGGCGCCTAGCCACATACATGTGAGCACACTACCTACTGCGCAATCTCTATAAAGAGGCGTTGTAAAATGTTATATCTTAATGATGTTCTTCCTGTGAATAATTTTTCTGATAATCAAACTGACTTCTTGAGCGTGGGATGAATGGTAAGATTGTATAGACTTCATTATGTCTAAAGCAAAACTCAAACAGCGCATTTCCAAACATCTTGCAAATGCTTCTTACTATAAAAAAGCAACATATGCATATCAGGAATCGCCACACTCAAAAAACACAGCCTCCCCACGCAGCGAAAAAGAAGAGAGGAAGATAGAGAGAGCGCATGTTTTATATATGTATGTCAATTCAAATTGGACGCCACAAACAATTAATAAACAAGAGAACCTTTGGGGATACCGCCTTGGAACGGTCAGTGGCAAAACAAATTGCCACTGGGGGTTTAAACCAGGTTCTAGGGTGCACCAACCTCACACTTGCCCCAACAGGTTCTCGTATCACAAAACAAGTACAAATTGTCTTGGTGAAATAACTCCAACCCACCAATCAGCTCAACAATGTTACATGCAAAAGCATACAAACATATAAACATAAGAATTTAATAGCATTGCAAAGCCAAAGGGCGGGTACTCAATGATCTTTCCGAGACCAGAGCACCTGGAGTAAAATCAGCAAGAACACGATGACAGGGATAAAAGAAACAAATCGAGCTTTTAGGTTCTTTTAAGAAAAGATTTCCCCATAAACTTTCATAAACTCTTACACCCCTGCCACCGTCGTGCAACCAAAGAGGTAAGCATAATGATCAACTGTAGATGTGTTAATCACCAGGCCTGCAGAGCGCTGTAAAATATCATGTTGGTAACCTTTCTTTTTAAATTTACAGATGGTTTTTACGAATAACCGGGAGAAATTAACATCGCCTTTTATCTTCTTAAGTTTATAAATTAAATCTCCATAAAAAACTGGCTGTGAAATTCCTTGTTGCAATAGTGATTTTAAACTGCAGCTGTATTTATGAATTAGATCTGGATATCGGCGATAAAACTTGCAAAAGGTTTTCCTTAATTTGTGATACCGATAACCTTGTTTTAAAAGTTTTTCTGTAATGCAAAGTTTTACATCATTCAAAATGTTTTTGCGACTGCAATTATATTCGAGAGCATTTAATTTCTGCTTGATTTGCAACATTAGCGGCTTAAAAGTCTCATTAAGATACTGAAGTAAGTTTAAGACCTTCTTAACATTAAGAGGGCCACTTAATTGACACTTAATGAATGCAATAATAAGAAAAACAAAGGGTCGTGCAGTATATGCACACCGTTAGGTTCATTGAAGTACATGTATGCATGAACTTCAAATTCCTGGAGTGAAATTTTATAAGTAGAATATTAAATTTGAACGTTATTTGCATTAAAAAATGCATCAGCTGTTTTTTGTTTCTCAAGCTACTGACATCAGTGTGCAATATAAATACATTTTAATTTATGTAGACGTGCATATATTATTGAGTAACTGTTATAGAGTAAACGTTTATGTAAAATTTAATTCATTTAAATGCTGTTTCTATCCAACAGTATCAACATCACTCTGGTACGCTGGCCAATGTCCGCCTCGAGCTTTTAGACCCGATTTCTGTCTGTCAATAGTATTAGCCTGACCGCACTATTTTGTCAAATGTAGATTAAAACATTCATTTTTCCTTAAACTACGGAACATATTTTCCTTAAACTACGGAACAACAAATCCTGTATTGCACGGAGCCCATCGTAACAAATGTTCTGATCGTGTGACCCGCTTGGGTGTCAAGCAAGAGAACCTGCTTGATATTTTTGGTGTATAAGACAGAAGTGAACAATGTGTTTTAAATTAGTCCCAAAAAGCGACAAGGAAAATCCGGGATTTTTGGTTGTTTTGCGTATTTATTATTTGCAGTAAAACTGCCAAAAATCCAGGACTTTCGACTCTTTTGCTGATAGATGCAGTAACACTTTGGGGAGATTCGTATTTATCTAAAAACTGCTAATACGCTTGACAGTTTCTGCCTCGAGCTCGTAGACTCTATTTTTGGCTTGCCGAGTGGCTGCAACCTTATGGTACCGGCTAAACCACACTATCTACACATCAAAAACAAAATCCGAACACGCGCCGAGGTGATGTAGGCAGGATGGGTGGGCAATATCAAAGGATAAAAAGCATATTTTTCACTAAATGAACAATCTAAATAGATATAAATAAGAGATAATATACATGTTTGTGTATGAAAGTTAAATCCTATTGAATTTTATTTAAACCAACAAAATATTTTCTTTAACGGAATAAACACTTTAAAGAAAGGAACTTTTCAACAAACCAGTAAAATATTGAACAATCGAAATACATGTAGATATAAATAAGAGGCTCAGATAATTTATTGTAGAAATTATTTGTGTCTTAAAGTTAAATCATATTGGATTTTATGTAAAAATACAAACAACTTTTCCTTGGCGGAATAAACATTATAAAGTAGTGAAAAAGGAACTTTGAACGCCATCAAATCGGAAAATATTGCATGTTCGGTTTGATTGAACCTGTTCCTGGGCAGCAGTGGAAATGCATATTTTGCCCACGCCGCTTAGCCCAATGTTGAGTAACATGAATTTTACACCAGTGAACAGTGCAACTTTTATTCATACCGATCGATGGTGTGCATATGCCGATAATAATGAAACCTTCAATGTGGTATATTCCGATAAATTGATCGAGAGATTCAACAAAGTCACATTTAATGAGATATTGAAACCACCCATCATAAAACTGGCCTAAACATTAAAACAAATTATAAAAGTATTTTACTTTAGACTCTAATAACATACATAAGTGAAAAGCTCTACGACCTTCAAATGACGTTACTGATAACAAAGCCACACTCTCGCAATGACAACTACATCTACCCACAAAATCTTTCAATTTTTTCGATACAAAAACTAGCAGCTGCGTAACAAACATGCATCCCATGTACAATTTGACAGCAATCCTACATTGAATAAAACAAGTTTTGTACTTTACGTGGGGCATTGATAAGGTAAAGGTCTCAGCAAAGCCTCCTTAGATTCACGATGTAATGTATATTACTTTTTTCAACATTATCTAAGATCCTAGGCCATTTTATTCATAATTCAAAGTTAGACTCTTTCTTATTGCCAATTAAGTGTGAATAAATTCATCAGATTTGTCAAGATACTCAAAATTAAAAAAACTGTTTGCAAAATTAGTCTCGGAAAAGGCGCTCTTCTGGTCTGGTACATCCAAAATCTTGCTGAAAGTGTTGCCTTCTTCAATCATCTAGAAAAAATATATAAAAGGGTCTAGCAAGTCTTCCATATTTACTTATGGGCAATATCTAGCATTGTCCGCTAATGAATTTCAAACATACATCTGCTAATAAGCCCTGTCTCATAGACCGATGTTTTGTCACAAATTTTATTCTGAAGAATATCATCCTTGCCTGTTGACTAAATTTACTCTTGTCTAACCTGATTATACTGATTATACACTGCATTCTTGAAAGAGTACTTTTGCTAATTATTGATGTTTTGGATAATGGTTTTTATCTTCTGTTACAGAAATACACAATTAAATAATTTCTGTTTTTATAAAGTGTTTTATGTTTTTCTCCGCTATATTGGCTAATAAGTTACTGGTTCTATCTGGTCTTAATTATTCCTTAAATTGTCACCTTAGTGCAATAACGGTATAAGTGCAATTGAAATATGAAGGAGATATACCGTTATTGCACTAAGGCGACGAAATTTTCATCCTTACATTTTTAATGGGATATAAATCAGAAAGATTTTTTTATTTAGTGCATGCCGATTATCTCCATTGTTTTGAGGCGTAGGCCATAACATGGCTTGCTTCAACCATAATAGCTCAAGTGCGTTATCTTTAGTTTAGGAAGTGAAGGTTTAGATTTATTGGCGAAATGTGGGTTATGTAAACACTGTTATATTTTAAACAAGACAAATTTTGATGCATGTATGTATCCAGTCGGCGCGAAAAGAATTTTCGTGTAATAACAACAATCGTTATAAACAAGAAGACAATTTTTAAATATTTTTACAAGCAAACATAACCATTTATTTGTTAATTTATATTATTCGTTAAGCATATTCAAATTTTATTCCTATTTTATCCATGTTTGTTATAACGTCCAGAATTTATTCATCGTCAAACCGAATAATCGAATGTTCGAATATTCAATCTCATTCGTGATTATAAAGTTACATGTATATCTGAAGGGAACAGGAATTGATTTACTAATGTTCTTCAACTACAAAAGTACTAGGTAAATACGCAGTGCAACAGTCAACATCCCTGGCCGATAGTACAGAAAGTACGACTTATGCATGTTATGTTGTTTTCAAAAATCGTCACGTGCTAATCATCATCACATGACTTAATTTATTATCTATTCAAGGAGAACTTGTTATTAATAAACAAAAATAGTCTTAAAAAGCAATGTACGGCCAGTTTCGATGGTCCGATTCGTTTAACATTAATTATTAATACATTTTTCACAACTCAACTCTCTTCAATTACGTCTAAGAACTACAAAAATACAAAGATTTCTGAAATTATGCCATTGTACTATTGTAGTTAAATTCCTAAAGTAAGCACAAATATAGTCGTCGCACTCATGGCGCGCCGACTAAAAACAGAACTCCTATACCTTCTTTCTTTCATTGAGACATTAACCTTTAATGTTAATAAAACATACCTGCACCCATGTAACAAAAATATATGTGTCAACGAATATGTTATGAGACATGCATTGTCCTTATGTATAAAAGTAATATTTTGTAAACTTGCTGTGAACATGATATACATGTATTCAACAATGATCATTTATATTAAATGTTATTTACTAATGTTATGGCGGAGCACAATATCTCAACAGATTCTTAAAAGATTGTCAAACTTCACCACACTGTAAATTTACATTTCGCTGCATTGGACCGATGCATACTCTTCACCCTTTAAGAATTATGAAAAATTGTAAGAGAAATCAATTTAACTTTAAATGAAATAGGCCTAAATATTACCATACGCTTTTGAAATCTGATAACTAAATTATAAATGTAACAAAACGACTTCAACAGCTTTTTTAAGCAGGACCTACCACAACCGGCCTAAACTATGAAAAATCTAAATCCTGGCATTAAGGCGATTGCATTTTTCACAGAAATGTATACTGTTTAGTTGTAAAGAAGGTATTTTATCGTTTACTTGCGCTCAACACGGGGCAAATAGCCATGAGCGGCATGCGCAGAAATGAGATATCATAACCGTCCGTAAACGGATTAAACAAATGAAGCCAGAAATATTTTTTTTATGTTTCGACAAATTTGTAAGCTCCCATTTAAAAAATATAAGTATGTGTAAAACATTATTGTAAGTGTGTCAGTGTATTATACTAACAGTCAGCAGGAGTTGAATGTATATACATAGAACCCTTTCACTAGACGACTTCCCTTTAACCTATGTAAAACGATATTGCCTCTAACTGGGAGCGAATCCGCACCGTCACGGCGACAGCGCCTTGCACTGCAATTCCGCAACCAATTGAGCTAACCGGGACAACCCCTATAAAGGTTGATCGGATAGCCCTGATATACGTCATCATCACTGCACAACATCGGTAACGAGTTATTTTACTGACAACAGTACTGACTATATGTACGGCAGACTTTTTACGGACGTGGTAAGTTTTGTTTTTCAAAGAAGTTCGTTCTCTAACTTGCTGTTTTTGAGAAAAGAATTGCGAAAGCTAGAAACGATTAGTATTTTAATGATTTCTTAAAAACGTTTTAGAAGAAAAATCATTTAACTCATTAAATTCAATTGTATTACTTTGCAGATAAATCAACTTCATGTTTCGTTATAATATCATCTGTATTATTTCCCCTTTAATTTGTTTTCGTAGGCTAACATACAGTACATGTTCTTTTTCTACCGTTCTAACTTTTCTTAACGTATACAAAAAGATACTTTACTAACATTAATTTGTGCGATGTTTTTATTGAACAGCATTTAACCTTTCGAAGTAAGTTCAAGTTGATAAATTTTGTTTTTTGTTGATGATATTCAAATGGCGACTGTAGACAAATCTTAACCAGAAAAAGAACGCTTTATATAAAATATTTACTTATTATGAGAATTTTTCTTCATTTATACAAATACAAAAGTACATTAAAATTTGCTTCTCAATGGGTAAATTCGACCTAATATTGTATGTGTTATTTTCACTGAAACATGGGTGTTATTTGAACAGCAGATAAGAGTTGAATCAATATTTTTGTTATCTTAAAGCGGACTTAACAGTAATGGCGTACATGATACATTTAGGAGTGATTTTGTTATTTTACACAACAGGTAATGCTTATTATTGTTCCGTTGTTATTATTGGAGACATTAATCAACATTTAATTCAATCTTAAGTATAAGAATTTCTAATATCTTTTGAAATAATATTTTGAAATGAACTTAATATGTATAGGTCACATATCTTCCTTGTTTTGTAGACATACTTTTCTTTCCAATACATTTGAAAGTGAAGAAGAAAACATCTACAGGAGCTGTTTATGAAAAAAATATAGTAACAGTGTCACTGCAACCAAGTTATGTCTTACGGTTATGTGTTTTACTAAATAGGTTTGCGTTTAAGTAAATACTTCCTATTCATAGATACTTAATCATGATCAAAACCTTTGGTGATAAGAAACTCGTGGTAATGCGTTTTATTATATGTTTCATTGTCTTTCTTTTGATGAACTAGCCGTTCAGTGTGAATGGTGCTCTTACCGATCAGACAGCAGTTATCTGACTGACAGGACATTGTACTGTTCGAATGGTTGCTGTGGTACCTACTCTTACCAATACTGCTGTGCTGATTACACGACGTACGTTTTGTTTTAATGCTTTTAAGGTGGTATGTACCCTAAAAAATATTTTCTAGAAATCTGTAGAATTTGGTATCATATGAAAGTTCAAGATATTTCTGACACATGGACGAACTGGACAATAATTTATTTTCACAATTTACTATAAGCGTCACTATTTTTCAATAATGAAAAACAAGGCTATTTCACGGTCATTTACAGACCGTCAAAAACGTGCGTAAATGGTGTTCTTTCCGGCTTCATCTGCAGTAATATGATAATTGTCAAAATAAATGTCAAATTTGTATCTCAGACATATCTTGAACTTTCATTTGATACAAAATTCCACAGATTTCTAAAAATATTTTTAAAGGTACATTCCACCTTAACACCTTTATATAATGAAATGTACAGGTTCATTCCTAAATTCTAAAATTAATGACCGAATTAAATGTGGTAATACCTTAACACTATTAATATTACAACGGGTCAATTGTGAATATAGCTTTAAGACTGAAAACAACAGGAATATAGTTAGAAATATTAGAAAAAAAAACCTGAGAAAATAATATACTGAAGGTAATTAACTGATAAGATTAACACAAACCTTTAATAATATCTCTTTTCCCGCTTCAGCTAATAGTGTCAGTTTGCAAACCTGAAAAAAATATTCCGATATTAAAAATATTAAATGTTTTCTGTTTTATAATTTCAGCAATTGGTGGGAAACAGCTTAAGGATGGAAACAACATATTGTCTTACCTTTGAAAAGCTATACTTTTTGCCTCATATAATTATTCTTTATATTGTAGTAACGTTGGCATAATCGTTGGTGCAGTTGTTGGCAGTGTTGTATTTCTCATCATTGTTGTATCTGTCATTGTTGCTGTTTGCTGCTGCTGTAGAAGAACACAAGGTCAGACCGGCCAAGTCTACCAACCGTCCTACTCTGCGGGAGTAAATGCGGGTAAAGTCTACTACAAAAGAATCGTGTCCATGCAGTGTAACCTAAAACAAATAAACCCTTAATTATTAGATCTTCAGATAAATATATGCTAAAAACAAATAATGATTAAATGAATTTCGTTCTGATATTTACTTAACGGGATATTTTAATATCAGAAAATATCGTTAGAACAGATATAAAATGCTTTATGAAATTTAAAATTTTACCACAACCTTTCCCGTTGGTTCACCTTTACATTTTCGAATTTTTAGTACATGTACCAGATTAAATTTATTTTGAAAAAATCTACAAATGTTGTAGCGTATGGAATGCCGACTACGAATCCAAGCTACGGCCAGACGGGGTACGTGATAGGAGCTTACTCTGGAGCACAGATTCAAACAGCTAATGTTCAACCAGGGACTGCACAGAGATGGGAAGCCCCACCTACCATGAACGAAAGAACCACTCCGTAAAAAACAAAGAAGACAGACAATAAAACCTGTAATAAAGAGTAATTATGCGTAGCATACTGGACGTGTTCTCACAATAACTAAACACAAAATAATGACATCCGCATCTATTCCTGGTATTTGATGGTATTTAATGTTGTGAATAACTTTATTTGATGGTATTTCATGTTATGAAGTACTTAATTACTATAATTTTAGATATTGCATCTCGTTATTGCATGTAGTAAGTTTCAGCTGTCAAATTCGAATTATTATTAGTTTTATATGAATTCTAGCATGTAAATCAGAGGAACAAAATATAACGAACTCTTTTAAGCCCAGTGCGATAGACAATCTTTGTGCTTGTTTTATTAATATAGACATTAAGCCTTTATCTATTGTGTACAAAGGGGTATTTTAATTGAATCTTCTTTCCTTATTTTCTTGTTATTGCATGTACACTTCACATGTATTTAGATTCAATAATTTTATAAAGCAGCTGTTGGTTTCAGCACATCTGAAAAGAAAGCTACGAAAACAGAACGTTGTCATTTTAAATAATATAGGCTGATACTGAAAATTGAACACTCCTTGCTATGACACCGTACCTTGCCATGTAAGTCGCTCCGACTAACAAACCTCTCCACCGGCATAATACCCCCATCCTTTCCAACGAAAACGAATACGCAAGTAACGTTGTGAGACGTTGTCTTCAGTATCTGCCAACTGTGACTAATTTTTATTTATGACAACGCAGACTTATTTGCGCGAGAAGATCAATAACGTCCGCTACACAGCACAGGCTATCAAATGTTATCGGTTCAGACCGGAATCAAATCAGTATCTACACGAAGAAAGTGTGTGAGCTTGGTGCACCTAGTACCTAATTTGAATACTGGTACCCCATTGCAAACATGTTTTGCCGAAGATCATTCAACGTCTGCACTTTCTTTTATTAACAGTTTGCAGTGCCTTTTTACCACATTGAAAGTTCCATGTAACCGCTATGTGCATAGATCGAAATTGTATGTTTATTGTGTAAATATTGAGTTACGCTCAAACGGAGATGGGCTAAATATGGATTTCCATAAATGCTCATGAATAGGCTCAATGAAATCGAGCCTGCAATATTTTTCATATTTGTCGCTGTATCGAGGTTCTTTTTTTTGAGGTGGCTTTTTCCAGATATTAGTACTGAACCATTTCATACATTTGTCACTTCGGTGTACAAATGTTTTCAAAATGACGTAAATACTTTAAATTAATGTGTAATTGTTTGGCTTCCTACAACTGTAACATATATTTATATAATCATTTCGATAAGCATTGACCAGACTTGGTCTTGAAGTATTATCGTTTAAAAGTGTGGTTGCGCGCGCATCTTACTACGTGTTTCGGGTGTTGAGTTGTCGTTTCATTTCATCATGAAGGATCTCAGTGAATGGTTAATCACCTGACCACACTTAATATAACAATGCGATATTTATGCCCTCACTCTGAAAGAGGAGGGGGGCATTTAGGTTTACCATTGTCTGTCCGTCCTTCAGTCTCTCTTTTCGTCCGTCCATCCGTCCGAAACTTGTGTCGCAAATAACTCAAAAAAGTATGAGAACCACAATCATTAAGCTTTACAGGCATGTTAACCATCATGAGTAGTTGTGCACATGGGGTTTTGTTTTGGGATACACTTGCAAAGACCGTAGTTATTGCTCCTTATGCATTTTCAATAAAATCATTCCGCATGTAATATTGTGTCGCACGTAAGACAAAAAGTAAAAGAGTCCCAGTCATGGAGGTTTTGACTATCATGTGTTGTTGTGCACTTTTGGTTTAGTTTTAGGCCACGCTTGTTAAGACCAGAGTTATGACCCTTTATGCATTTCAATTTATGCATTAAACACCTATTTTTTGTCGCATTTAGTTCCAAAATTATGTGTCACAGTCATGAAACTTTACACTTATGTTGACCATCATGTTAAGTTGTGCACCTTGGGTTATATTTTGTGCCATGCCTTTTTAAGACCAGAGTTATCGCCCCATGAGTATATTAGTATAATACTTTTTCCATTAAATCGTACGTCGCGCGTAACTTAAAAAGTATGGTAAGTCTAAAAATATAGTCACGGGAAGAAAACATAACAGGTATGTTAACCACCATATTTAGTTGTGCACCTGGGGTTTTGCTTTGGTTACACCTGTTAAGACCAGAGTAATGGCCCTTTATGCATTTCAGTAAAATGCGTTCGGCATGTAATTTTGTGTCGCATGTAAGTCCAAAATTGTAAGAGTCACAGTCATGACACTTTACAAGTATATTGACCATTATGTGTAGTTGTGCACCTGAGGTTTGTTTTTAGCCACGCTTTTTAAGACCAGAGTTACGACCCCTTATGTGTTTAAATATAATGCATTCGGCATATTATCTTGTGTCAGCCATAATTATTCAAGTATATTAGCCACATTTTCAAAAATTTACAGCTTCGTTACCCATATTGTGTAGTTTTGCATCTAGGGTATTTTTTTCTGACCGCGTCCATTTGAAGCAGAGACATGGCATTTTATGTATTTCAGTACAATACATTAAACATGTTTAATACTGTGTTGCACATAACTTTTAAGTCAAGAAATTATTGGATTTTCTCCCCTTGTTAAAATTAATTTTCCTATGGAAATTTTGAGTGTATAAATTGATCTTGATCCTAAGACAGAAGTTATTCCAATTTGAAAGGATGATAAACCTTGATGTTTAGCACAACAATATTCGTCTTTATCATGTAATTCTGAAGTAAAATGTTCTGTGACCATAATAACGGCTTTTTACAATGACTACTGAGAGTGTGGGCATCCGTGTCCTATGGACACATCTCTAGTTATCATTCCACTTATTTTAGATGGTCGGGTAACTTGTTATAGGCAAATGCATATTTCACATTACATTCGAATTCAATAGAAAAAGCAATCTAAGATTAAAGTGAAATATTACCAATCTTTAGATTCGGAAAGTGTTTACCGAGTTCTACCTGGCGACCAGTCATCTCGGCAAATTTGAACATTACTATAAAACGCAAACGGACATGCCATATTAATTTTTAAAAAATCTCACAAATTGGTTGAAAAAAACTATTCATGTCCGAGTGTAAAGTGATTGCAAAAATGTGTTTGTTTTTTTAGTGACAGTCACCCTTTGCTGCCACTTTCTCACAAACACACACAAAAACCAATAATAATTTGTAACTAATTATTTCGATAGGTTTGCCCACGCAACCTTATAAAGAAGTAAGTCCACAATTCATGTCTCTTGTTAGCATATACATGTACTAGTATAATTTGTTTCTCTTTTTAGAATATACTCGTTCAATTTGTGTCTCTTGTTCATAAGATATAAATTGTGTATGTTCTAGTTTTGGTTTCAAATGTTGTTTTTTTTTACCAAAATTTATTGTTTTTCGTATTGTATCCATAGTTTAATAATTGCTATAAAAACATCAAGTAGAAAGATGTTGCTTAGTTACGTGTATGCATATATATTTTCATTTCTACGAAATACATCATAAGTTACAAAAAATCATTTGCAAAAGGTGATTTGACTTGAAAAAGACCATCGCTGCACATGCGGAACTACATGTAGTCATTTTACGAAATGACTGCATAAAATACTTAACATGTTAGGGCAACTTAAATATTAGACACGTATAAAAAGCATCAACAACATTGCAATCTTAAAAAAACAGTTAACTTTTCTAATTTTAATGCCATTTGCACATTTAACATTATGTTCTATTGTACCAGCATCCTTATTCAATCTTAAAATATGAATTCCTGTCAAAATATAATTAAATATTCCAAACAAATTATAAAATATTTGTTACGATGTATTCATAATTGAATACTTCCGGTATAAAATTATCCCCAATTTACGAGTACGACAAATACACAAAGAAAAATGTCTTAGGCTCTACTTCTAACATTCTTATTTTTATTTTCTCAAAACTTATCACTTCATTAAGATTTACATGCCTCAATGTGCCTCAAATTAAAGTCAGACTAAGTATTTTGAAAGAAAATCCACGAATCCGCCTATTGTTCGCCACAGCGAAGTATTACAAATTGAATATACTATAAAGTTATTGTTATTCAATTTAGTGTATTTAATCTTGCTAGGTTAATTAAAATTCTCCAGAAGACTGCTCTTACCACATACCCTTCCCATTAAAATAAACATCAAAGGGAAGTAATTGCGTTGGAGTTTGACCGAAATGTAAGTCGTTGCATCTATGAACAACTTTTATAACTAATGATTATTATATGAAAATGCAAAACACACTGATTATCTATATACAAACTATATTTTTATCTACACTTGATCTCTTTCCTTAACAATTGCCCCTAGCCAGTCGAATAGTTCTTGCGACTATTTTGTTAGATTAGCAGTTGGTAGTCGAAAGGGCTCTAAAACAGCTGCTATTATAATAGTTGTTCTACCTAAACTCTAAAACTCTTCGTGGCAACATAGAGTTTAATATCCAGAATAATCCCGCTTTAAAAATACACTATTTTATATGAAAATTATTTAAAGGAAGAAACGTTTAAACCATCATTTAAACATTTGATTTTGAAGAAGCTCAGTGGTTGGTGACAATTGTATGCTAATATAAGGCAATGGCTGATATTTATTTTTTCCATAAAACGAGCTGTCTGTCAAAGACATGAAGAAAACCCAACAATGGTCACTATACACTCAACCAAAGTTTAAATTGGTCATTTATTTTATATGTTTACAATATATGTTAATTTCGTTTCTTGAACTTCCTTCCCTATGTCAAGTAAGTGTTTTAAAAGAACTGTTTTGTCTTTAAATCAATGTTGGTACTGTTCTTCCAAGGAGTTTAAAGTTGCAGTTATTTTCCCACGGATTTTCCTATAATATTGTCTTTGCAACCATTTTTTCGTCACGAGTGGTATGTACCAGATTGTTAGTAGAATGAAATACAAACCTGAAATAAAAATAAAATGTTTTATATTCACACATTGTCAAGCATTGTAAAACGTAAACACTCGAAAAGAAACAAACGATGTTAGGAGATAAATACAACTAATGAAAAGGAAAAAGGAAAAGAGGATCATATTCACTTTCTGGAATTGACTTAGATCCCACGTATGTCCAAGTGCAGGTCCGGATAAGTATTCAGATCCGCGCATATGGACATTATCTGCATTGATTGTTCGCTTTTTTGAGACAAAGATCTACACTTATTTTAATAAGTCTTTCAGCGAAAAGTTTGATATTGAGCTACATTGGTTGCATGAGGTTCAATGTATATAAACCATATCATAAACCATAACAATAACAAACCCAAAGAGCCTAGCGACTTTTGATGTTATCATTCGTTTTGTTTGACAACTAATGAATTTTCCACTTTGAACACCTCACTCCCTCATAATCTAATAAGAGACATTCTCACTCGCCTCATTGAAAAAAAACGTTTGCAAGAGAAAATAAAACATGTATCACTTGAAATGAACAAACAACATTTTTAGAGGTGGTTCGTATGATAATTATACCTTTGGACATGTCAAGACCTAAAAGAGCCTTTAACGTTCTTACTGGAAAACATTATGCTGGATTTGGTACATCTATATATACCCAACAAAAAAGTTCTGCACACAAGTGTCTTTTGCGGAAATTTGTTAATGTAGTAAATAACTGGTATAAAGACTTACAATTGTCTCGAAACTTATTGTTTGCAGCGTTAAGGACGAAAACTGAATAAAAATTAGTTGAAATATAACCAAGAAATATCAGTTTGAGTGTGATAGGGTCATTTGTTAAAAGTTGCAAAATTTGCTGTATCAAGGTAGAGGTGTGAAATCTATGCAATCAGTGTTGTCTACTTCATAGCAATAATAAGCATACACTGTGATGATAGCAACAGTTGATGCTAAGCCATTTCCGGAATAACACTCAAACGTAAGTTTTTATTAACTAAAGTATTATATTGTCTCACTCATTGACCTAAAGGGTAAATATATGTCAAAACAGTTTAGCGATGATTCTAACAGTTTCCATTCTGTATTGTTTAGTCT
Source organism: Corbicula japonica (assembly GCA_038501625.1). Lineage (NCBI taxonomy): Eukaryota > Metazoa > Mollusca > Bivalvia > Venerida > Cyrenidae > Corbicula > Corbicula japonica. Next base: position 1,013,194 of record JAZAYU010000131.1, read on the forward strand.
TAGCATCTATTTAATTAAGACTTAGTGTAATAACAACCATTAAATGCAATCAACGCCCAATCTTATTTGAGCAAAACACAACTGCATTTTTAGAATTCAAAATAAATTATTTCTTACTGTCACCAAGGAAGTTTTTAATTGTAAATTTCATGGCAAATGTCGGACCAGACCACAAAGGCCATCTTGACCTATTTGTAAAAAAAATCATAGTCGGCCAGCTAGTAGATCTACCTGGTATTCTTGTTCACGAATGGAAACTTATTCCAAAATTGATAATGCCTCGACTTAAGAACTCCATGCGACCGTGCTTGGAAGAATGCCGGATTCATCGTCAAGGTGGTCGATTTACTCACTATTAGTTTAGTGATATTTGGAACATTTGTGAAGTAACCCCCGGTGAATTTAAGAATTGATTGATTATAAAGTAGTGATCGGATTTTATTTCTGACTTCTTTACCTTGTTTAGTTTGAATTGCTGTTTAATTTGATATGTATCATTTTCTTGTGTTTGATGGGATAAAAAGATTCTTTATAAAATGTCCAAGTGTGTAGAACTTATTTTGCCGAGTATATCAACAATTAATAGGCATCCCGATGGTACTATCTATGCGCTTCTTGTTGCTGATCTGTTTTGATACTATTATGAAAAAATCATTCTATTTTTTGCTTTTCAGTGAATTATAGAATTTTTCCGGTGAAATAAAGTTGGTATTTCACTGTTTTTAAACAGTGGAATATCATTTTTATTTTTAATGATTTTTTACGTTGGTACCCAAACGCACATAATATACGAAATGAGAACGTTAAGAAAACGGGTTCAAATTTGTAAATTTGACGTCATGACGTCACGTCTATACATGCAGTTTTGGCGCCATTTCTTGCAACTTTTCTGTCTAATTCACGCAAATTTTACACTAAAAGCATAAAATAATAAGAAAATTTGTTTTTCCCGGTGAAAGATAGAAATATATTTCACTCGTGAACGCCGGAATTATGTATTTTCACTCGTGACTTCGCTTACACTGGTAAAAACAAATATCCTCGATATTTTATCTCTTTCTACCGGTAATCAAGAAAAAAATTACAACAGCCTTTTACAATACCTCGAGGTACCTTGATGATTTGTTGAGTATCGATAATAACCATTCTCCATCTGTGGTTAATATAAAATTTTATTATTGAAGTACAACTTAATAAAGCGAAAACTTCAGAGAAGCAAGCAAAGTACCTTGATCTAATTTTTCCATTCAAAATGGTTACATTTCTACTAAATATATATGATAAAGGAGTTGATTATATTTTTTAAAAAGTAAATTTTCCGCTTTTAGACGGCGTTTATACTTCGGGCAAGGGCCACACATCGCTATTTACTGAGTGAAATCCGAAAAAAGAAGAAAAAACATAAGAAAAAATTGCAGAAATTGGACACATTTAACGCTTGTCATTTTACAGATAACTTCGGCAGCTTTCACTTTAGTAAAATTTTAGGAAATCAGATATTAAGTGAAATTTGCATATCAGAAATTGCCACCCTCACAAAACACAGCGAACCCATGCAGCGAAAAAGAAGAGAGGAAGAGAGAGCATATATGTTGTAAGTATGTCAATTCAAATAAGACGCCTTGGAACGGTCAGTGGCAAAACAACTGGGGGTTTAAACCAGGTTCTAGGGTGCACCAGCCTCACACTTGCCCCAACAGGTTCTCATATCACAAAACAAGTACAAGTACTAGTGGTGAAATAACTCCAACCCACCATCACCCTAACAATGTTATATGTAAAATCACACAAACATATAAAAGTTAGAAGCCAATAGCATTGGAAAGCCAAAGGGGCGGGTACTCGATGACCATACCGAGACCAGAGCACCTTGAGTCAAATCAGCAAGAACACGATGACAGGGATAAAAGAAAAAAAATAAGCGAAACTTGTTAAGTATGCAAACGCTTTTCTATTATTTTTGTTCGTGCATAAAGTTCTTGTAGGATTAAAGTTTAAACTTTGTTCAAAATATCGGGAATGTTTTATACATTATTACAACACATACATTTGTTGTTTATTTTAGCCGTATTTTTTCAACGAGAAATGTCGGCTCATAGATAGGAAAAAACGGATCGGACGGGCTGCCAGATGTCTTTGCGAACACGCATAAAACACCGGAAAGGACGATTACATTTTGTTCAGACGCTTAGGGTTGTTTAATGTCACATCAATGGCGGATGGTTCAGTTTTATTCGATGGCCTAAGAGAAAACTTACTCATTTAACAAAATTATAGGTGAGACTCACTTGTGATCTTATCACAGTCAAATCAATCGCTGCTTAAACCATGGAGAGGAAAGATAGCCTACCCTTTTTTTGATAAACTGATTGACGGCGACTAATAAAGGTTCAAGGCTGCACGTTTTAACAAGGGATCTACTAATGAGGCCGCAGACAGTGCGTCGCAACCGTCCATTGCTACACAACAACTTGTCAAATGCGAAGAAAAGGTAAATCCTACTCTTTATTTCTTTCTTCGGACTTGTTTTCACACTTTCGGGAGAGATTTTTATACCTCGGATTGTTGGAATATTGTTAAAATTTGAAATGTACGCATTTTTAGAAAGTAATTTGTTATTTTTTCTCAGAGAATACCAGATTTTCAACACCAGTCTCGGCGGACGATCTACGGGCGAAACAAGTGGAAGCAATACCCCAGAAGACTCGAAACCAGGATGGGCAGTGACCTTATGGCGAGAATGAGCAGAGCACCGCAACGGCCTGTCGGAAACAGGTCTCGAACAAGGCTTGTCCCTATCACTCGCTGTAGCAGAAATAAGTGATTGTATGATGTTTTGATACTTGGTTCCAGAGGTTAATGTTGGAATCCGTAGGAAGGACTGTAAACCTTAACTACGGGACACTTTGGTCCAAATATCTAGCAGTATTCAATAGCATTTAAAAGGATTCGAGTAAGTTTTAGGATACTAACATATTCAAAAAATGTGTGGCTACCTCAACTGATTTCCGCAACACCATGGATGCAAAAATGAAGGAATGAAGCCATGGGCATGGGCATGATAAAATCAAATCTAAAGCTGATTCAGTCACAGTGGTGGACGAGGCAGCATTGTGGGGAAAAGGTGTGCTTGACATCTACACTTCTAAAGGATTGAGCGACGAAGAATTTTTTTAACAACGGGAAGACTTGACGAGGTTCAAGAGCACGTAGACTGCCAAGCGGATAAATATGACTTTGGCTATGATAAAGTCAACAGTGTTCAATACATTAAGTTTCATCCAAGAGTGAGGGGAAAAGCACAAGGAGAACGAAATACGCAGAAAAAACTTGGACCCTATAACACGAACAAGAAGAAAACGAACACAGTGTTTACGTTATATTTTACACCTCGTTCCACATACGAGATCTTTTTACCGCAAACCATTGAGCGGAACTGATCAGGGCAATAACTAGTGCTTGAACTATTGCGCAAAATACACTTAAACAAATGGTGAAAACCATTTTCAAGGAGGCTGAATTAGATATCGAAGGCCGTCGAATTAGCAATCATTCTAGGCGTGTATCATATATACGTCCTTTTACGTTATGAGAAGTATACCGATAAAGAGGTGTCGAATAGAAGTCACCACAGACATAATGCGGTCTACGACTACCAAAGAGTCGTTTACCACATTAAAGGACATTTAAAATTAATATGTTGTATTCAACACCGGGAATCAGTCAGAATTGAAGCACAGAAATGTCCTTCAGGTACTAAAGTGCCCAGATCATGTCCAGTGGTTTCGAGTTCAGAAATTGAAACTGAGATGACATCATCATCAATGGAAGAATGTTTAATGGTACATGTACCAACGTGTGTGAAAAAAAAGTTGTTATGGAAGAGGGACGGAGAATTGAAATGGATATTTAAATTAACTGGTAAATTGTTGCCCTGTTTTGGCATTGTTCGAAACATTGCACATGTATGTGATAAACTGTATTTCTTCAGTTTTTAGATGTTTGCAAATTCGATTGATTACAGTACGTCTTCATATTTGTGTTGAAATAAAATTTGTTTTTCTATAATTTTAATGTATGTTTGTGTATAAGTGTCGACTATGGTCACTACATGAATAACTTGTGTAATTCGACCAGTTTCTTAATGCATGCATGACACATAACTGTTCGTTAATCGACTTGACGTGTTCAAACTTGTCGTTACAAGGGGAGTGCGTGGTTAGTTGCAAATGCGCAGTTGAAAATAAAACCATTTAGTAAGATAGATCGATCAATTGTGTTAATTGTAGCATAGAATAAAGAAAGAAGTTCTATTGAAAAAATAAAGCTGATGAATTCGAATTTTCATAGCTTCTGATTTGCAACAAATGTAGAGCGACATCTTATTAGTGAAATTATGTGGAAATGATTTTTTCTGTATCCATCTCAACAATGCCATCAGAATTCATTACACATGTAAACTTTGTTAAACGGACAAAGTAAATTAGAAAGTAATTAAGTAAATAATTAAGACCAATTCTCTGTAAGCACCAAAAAAGTGTTGCCACTCATAGTCACAGATTTTTGTCATTTTGCATGTGCAGGCACATAACAATGAGTTATGCATAAAATCATAAAAGTTTCATCTCCAACCCTATTAGTTGCCATGGAAACGGCAACATATTTTCCCAAAAATGTAACTTTAAGCAAAAATGAGGGTTGCTGCACCGTTGTTTAAAACTTAAAAAATTAAAAGGTGAGAAACAAAAGATGATATTACAGAATGAAACAGTTATGAATATAGTTAAAATTGAACTAAACTTATAATCCAAAAACATTTGTTTTATTCCGTATCTTGTAAATGAATACATAAATTGGAAGCATTTTTTATCAGACAGAGGTCGTCTTTTACGCAAGATATAATGATTTTGCAGTATTTTCATAACATTTGGTCATATTTTATGGAGAGAGGACATTTTATATTGTATAAATATGAAAAAATCTTTTTGGGGCTTTCATAAACTGTTAGACTATCCCAGCACAAATTTGAGTAATTTTGGTAATTTTGGTGGTTTGGTACCGACAGAGTTACTTCCCTTTAGAATTTTCACAGTGAAGAATATTCAAAATGGCGGCAAATAGAAATAATGGAATTTTAGATTTGTCCAAAAAGTAATTATTTACAAAGACACAAACCGATTGGTCAAAATCTACAATAAATTTTTAATTACCCAAATGAATGGCAATGATTTGATTCATCCATAAATGTTGACATCTGATGGTTTGAACAAAAACACTGAGCGAAGACCAATTCTGATGTGATGTTAAAAAACTCCAGAGAAAACCCTTTTGACAGATCTACCACCAGATTTTATGGTTATGCATCGGGAAAAGCTTTGCGAGGTTAGTATGATTAATAAAATAAGGGTTACATGTGGTGTCACAGGGTCAGAATTTTTTTAATCAGACCAGGGAACACTAGACCTTTTGCTTATACCTGGTCAGGGATTTCAGTAGCTTTTGAAAACTTGGGGTCAAATGCCCCTGTTGAGAATTTTCGTTGGGTCTTACTCAGATTGTAAGGAGTCATAGTGAACTTAAAAACTGATAAAATTGCTTTAACTTCATTTTAATTTATTTTCAATGGTAAAAAGTAATAATTAACTTCATATTTAAAATACAATATCCACAATATTAATCTTTATTTTTGCAAAATTTGACCACTTTTTATAAATTCTTGTGCATTAAAATGACCCCAAGCTCAGAATTAGGTGCGGTCAAGGGTGGAAAAACTCAAAATTGCTTGCATCAAAATGAAAGAATCTGCATCAATTGAAATCCCTTCCTTGTGCTCTCCAGACTAAGATAATGGACAGCATACATCTTTTCTCCAAACAGTTACTGCAACAAATTTATACCATGAAATTCAACCTTGCAGGTTCAGAACTCCGATTTCAAATTTTATAAATTTTTGATTTAAAAGGTCATCCACAATACTCAATTTTGTCGATGTTGAAAGCCCTTTGTCTATGCCTAAATTCTGCCACATTTTTAAATGCTAAATAGAGATAATATTTTTAAATCAGAAACAGAATTCTTGGGAGTTTTAGATTATTTGGGCAGAAATGGATAGTTCTGAATAACCTGTCCCTCATGTATATTATCTTTTGTTTAGCTGAGATATCAAGTATTTTACACACCTTTTTATATAAGTTGTAATTGTGAACGCTAAATTAACTGTATTTGTAAAAATTCTTTTGGTGTAGACAATGCCAATACAACCAATATTGTAGTGGTCTTTGATCACTATATGAAGCAGATATAAAACAGGTTTTCTGTATCCACAACGTTATTGACACCAAAAAAAAAATTAAAGTTTTAGACAACATAAGCTTTTCTTATGGAAATGACTAAGAAGAAATCTAATAATTGAAATACTGATTATGCTTAGTGGTGAAGCAAAAAAGGCAGTTACTTAATGATAGAAATATTAAAAGGTATTTTTCTTTGGGACTTAAATTATTTCATTAGATTGATCAAGGTTAAAAAATTCATTATTGATGCAAACTGCAAAGTATTTGCATAGCATGTTGAATTTTGGTTGTGCTGGCTGACCGGGATCTACACTGTTTTGCTCATGTACTAAATGTTGCATCAATGTAGTAAGTGGTTTAAATGCTGTTGTATTAGGTTATATTACTTATCATACCAAACAAAACTGTTAAAAGACTGGTTATCAATAAATTTAAAATTTATAATTATCATTATTTCTTTATGAATTTTACAAACATTTCAATCACTTGAAATTACATAATATTTTTCATGCTGTGACATAAAATTAGAATCTTGCTCAGTAATTTCCAAATTATAGTGAATGATTAAAGTTTTCCTTGTCATCTTGTATAAAGTGGAGCACAAATATTACATGCAATAATATGTTACCATGACTCCAGCATGAAGAAAGATGTACTTTTGAATCCTATTTAAAGTTTAACATACACCAAAATAACTGAAATAACATTTTATTTGTAATGTTTGATTATTTCTTAAAAAGATAATTATCTAAATTATTTCATACTTGGTTTGGTTATTACATTTACATGTAAATGACAACATTGGAAGTTTTTTGATAATTTAAATTTTGTGACACCTTTACTATAAGCATGTTATTAATATATAACTTAAGATATCAAACCACTATGTTTTATTTTCTATAATAATACATGTATTTAGAATTAAGTAATTAAGTGTTTTTTTTCCTTCTGCAGGAATATGTCTGTCATGGGCAAGGAAATAGAATGAAAACGGAACAGATAGGCAGAAGGTAAATATTTATAAATGTATTGAACTTGACTATTGGAATCGTTTGTTCTACTGAAAAACACATGCATCAGGACAACAAGAATAACAATGGTGCAATATATTTGCATATTCTTGAAAATTTGAATTCATTTACTTTTGATACCTTTAGATTCTATCCTTGTGGGCTGTTTCATTAAAGAGATAGGGTCATTTTTTTAATTTCCTAAAATCACACCAACAAACAATTCAGGGGAGGTGAGGAAGAGAGGGGTTGGGCGTAGGCAGGGATATACCCCATACACATACCAATATTTTTAAATTTTATATTTTTAAATTTTTAATCCCTATCTACAAAACAACAGTTTTTGCATTGGTGATAATTGGAGGCAAGGGTGGATCCCATTTTCAAATGAATATTCATTTAGCTTTTTCAGTTTTTAAATTTCCTAACACAAACCAACAACTTAACTTCATTTCAACTTTCCTATTTTTACCATTTCTTAACCCTTTTCTCCACATATTGCACTGTAGTGTTCTTTTGGTCATATATAACAAAGGTAAATAAAAAACAATGCCAGCTGATTCGGATCTACACTGTTCACCAATGCCATAAAGGCATTAACCCCCCTCCCAAAATGTTTGCAAATTGGTTTTAGTCCCCTACTGCTTTACAGGCTGATACAATACATTTGCCCTCTGTCAATCAGTCCCCATGTCAGCAAAAACTGGATCCTGCAGTAATTCAAGAAGTTTTCAAGATATCATCATGTAACTTAATATTGAGTATGTTAAGTTGATAACAAGATAATGCAGAACATTTTATTTTCTTAAGATGTCGCTTAACTTGGTATACATTTACACAGCAATATGAGAATTATGCAGAACCTTTTATTTTTCATAAAAAATCTACCATGTAATAATTTAAGAAGTACTCAAGATCTTTTTACAAAATTTAGTATACATTTAAACAGTATTGTTGGAATTATGCATGACCTTTTTTATCAAAAGTAAGATGCATACTGTCACTTAAAAATAGAAAAAAAAATTAATTCTGTAATAACTCAAAAAAGTACACAAGATCATCATCATGTAACTTGTTATTAAGTTGATAACAGGATTATGCAAAACATTTTCCACAAAACATTTAGGTTAAGTCAGTTACTTTGAATATCAGTTTCTGGCAGAAATTTTTGATATGGGTTTTCACTGTTAAGGGACTGAGAAAACTTGCAATACTCTGGTAGCCTGGTGTTGTTTTTTTACAGTTTTCACATTCTAAAGCCCCTCCCCTACCAAAACATTCTTTTTTAATATAAATAGTTAAACTATTTTGAGAATATGCCAAGTTATTCTACTGACTGTTGTTTGTGTTGGTGTGTTGGGGATGTGGAGGAGAGAAAGGATCAAGGGTGAATTGGATACTCACCCCTTATAAAACAAACAAATGGTTAAAATGTCAAACATTTTCTATGAATTAAAGGATATTTTGTAATGAATGAAACAAAATTATGTTAAAAAATCAATATCTAGGGATGAAACAAAAAATGTTATAAGAGTAAAGTGCAGGAGTTTTAAATTTCAAACAAAATCTTTAAAAAAAATACTGTTCAGATATTAGAGCATGCTGTCATTTTCAAATCTCTTTTCTTTTTATAAGTGAACTAAAAGCTATTGTTTTTTCCAGGTGGACAGGTTTTTGAAGAACATGAAGTTGGAAGAGCAGTTAACAAACAGTTCAGTAATGAAACCAGAGGACCAAGGATCTGTTTGGAAATGGAAGAACAGTGGTCTAGGGGTAGAGCGTCGGTCTCCAGATCCGGAGACTGTGGGTTCGAATCCCACCAGGGATGAGATTCGTCTGCAGTTTCCTCAATCCACATTCGGCGCGAGTACTGGTTGGTAACCCAGGAAGCAGTCATCGAACGTGATTAATATAAGTTGGAAGAACTTGTTTCACAATCGATGTAAAATAAATAAGTTTAAACTAAACTAAACTAAGGATCTGTTTATAAAAGGCAGATTTGTGATACTTCACAACTTAAGTAATGTTGTGGTACACAAAAACAGTTGATTATAGAATTCTAACTATGACAATGGACATGCTTAGTGTTGAGAATTGGGCTGTACAATTTTTTTAATTGGACAGCTTTTTGTGTGATGATTACAGACTTAATCACAATTTGTATAAAGTATCCAAAGATTATGAATAAAAATATATTGGCTAAACAGAATACAGTATGTATTAACAGTGCTTGTTATTTAAATATTAACAAAACTGTCACAAAATAGGTTAAACCTTGAAAACAAATGTATAATAAATATCAACTGTAAAATTAAAACTACACTTTTCTAATCAAGTTATATGTTCAGATCAAGCAACTCTGTAAACAAAGAACACAAAGTAAGTTGATTGTTGTGGGAGATTTTTGTGGCAGTTCCTTGATTTTGTGACCTATCTTCTAATCACAAGTTCTGTTGAACTTGATTGGAGATTACTGAATATACTGTGAACAGTGTGATGAAAGTGTGACAAATCATTTTAACTGATCTATTATTAAATGACGTGTGTACATTTTGATTGCTGTGTCAGTTTGTATCATTACTAGCTTGTCTAGATTGTATCATTAATGATATGCCAGTGTGTTAATCACCTGACCTTAATTAGGAATTCAAATAAAATATGTGTTGCAATGGAAACAGGTATAAAAAGCAGTAATTTATACTACTTATTGTTTTTTCTTAAATAAACAATCAAATTTTATGGCCATTTACATATTTAAGAAAAGTCTGTATAAACCACTATTTATATAAAAGTCTTTTTTGTTGCTATGGCAACACATTTTCATGAACTACATCAAATGAAGCTATACTCATTGAAAATGTTTTGTTCTTTTGATTTTGACTTTACAATTTATTATTTATCATGTTTTACTAAAGAATTAGTCCATTTTTTTCATTATTTAAAAATCGTTGCCATGGAAACCGATTAGTAAAAATTATTTTCCTTTGTTTTTTTTAAGTTAGTAAATTTTATTATCATAATTGATAAAATTGACATCCTTTTATACACCTGAAGTAAGTTTTTATTGTTAAATATTGGACGTTCAGAATACATAGAATGAAAAAGACAACTGCTTTTATTTGTTTTTACCCCAATTTTATTTATTTGTAGATTTTTCAAATTTGAAAGCCCCAAACAGTTTTTGTTAAAGTTTGATAAGACAACCATTATACTAAATGAATTATTGGGTAAAGAATGTCAGAAATGCTGCAGCTAGCTTTACAGTCATTTTGTGATAGCCCTGTTGCCCATTTTACTTGAAAAATGAAAAATCTGGACACGTGGTGTACTTAAACCATTGTAAAATTGAACTTTTACATTACTAGAATTATGCGTTGAATTTTTAAAATAATCTACAAAGTTAGTACATACATTTACCATGGTATTTTATTGAGTGGTTATATACATTAAAATGTCCCGGAAGTCACAAAATTGACAATTTTGTGACAAAATTGTGAACAATTTTCTGAAAATAACCGAAAAATAAGGAATGCCGGTTGCCATGACAACGGCAAAAGATTTTGACTAACCAACATTGTTTTTTATGTATGGTCATCAAACTCAACATTTGCTGTTAATTTCAACAAAATCCATAAGATTGAGTGCCGGACCCCTTCTTTAAAATTTTGGTTCTTACAGAGAATTGGTCTTAAAATTTATTTAACATTTCATTTGGGTTCGCATGCAATTATTTATAACATTAACTACTAGTTTTATAAAAATGTGTGATTGTTCTGAGCTGTCATTAAAGATATAGAACTGTGTTGGTTTTCTTCTCGATGTTACGACGTTTGTACTTTCGTAAAACATGTGCATATTGTTATTATTTTAAAGATATTCTAATTATTTAATTTCAAAATAAAATCGTTGACTTGAAAAAAGTGACCAATATCGAGACAGATTTGTTTCACAAATCGTATGCCAATAGCCCCGGAATGCATTGTGATAAATAGATTTAATAGACAGACTACAGTTTTCTTTCTTTGAATATTTGAAGAAAATCTTACTTACTGTAATAACTATGTTCACACTTCTCTAGCATTATGTTGATTTAAAGTTTAAAAACATACATTTAAAGCTACTTACCAACTGGAAAGCGAAAAACACGGAAAAACATTTTCAAAGTCATGAGGGAAAAATTCTCATCATCGTCAGCAGTCAGCAAGCAGCAACGTTTGAATTCTCCAGCTTTAGGCGATACTTCTGTCTGAAAATGATTGAATAATGATTTATGGATATAAACGGTTTAGTTCTTATTAAGAGAATTAACGTTTATTAGTTTTCTGGGTCTTAAACGAACTATGCACATGCACCGACTTAATAAATATTTGTTATATACTTTGTATATTTGTTTAAAATTTATCGAATTCCGTGACATTCAGATAGGAAATCTCTAGACAAGATGTTGAGAGGAGTCCAAAATTTCTACAAACATTAACAAAGTGCACTTTTTTTTCAGGCCCCATTTGGGTAACCCCATTTATTTGTTATAAACTCATTATTACACATTATATAGCATACACATAACATATAGCATTCAAAGAAAATATTATTATGTATGTATTCCTTTAACAAATCAATTTGTAAACAGAATACTACTCATATGCAAGTTTTGTCGAGTATAAAAATGTAGTACATTGAACAGTCATTACTTTATTAACATGTATGCAAGCATATGATGGAATTACTTTGGTCTAAATTTATAAAAAAAAGAGAGTACTGTTATTTATTTATTTTCATGGGCACATACTACTTGTGGGTTCTAACGTATGTCTTAGCATAAAAACTGTAATACTATTGCTATTTTGGCAATTCATTTATAAGTTGATCTATCAATTAAATCCACAAGAACCAGTGCTTCACAAAAAAAACAACAATGGATTTACAGTGGTAGCAATAATTTCCATAATACTGCAGTATATAAGCACAAGTAGCTTTTTAAAAAAAAGATATTTAATTGTATTTCGTTGTATTATTTAAAGGTTTGAGGAAAAAAGACTGAATCTTTAAACTGGTTTAATATTTCTATCTGTTATTTGACTTTTAAATTATATAACGAGTTGACGTAATTTTGTCACTTCTTTTTACACTGCATATTTTGTGTATGTGAATTATTGCTTTGTTAGTTTATTCAACAATGACTAAAGGACATAATTTAAAAGTATTTAATTTAAACATTGCAAAAGTTTTATCAATATATATATATATATTGTTCAAAATATATCAATATATTTCCACAATACCAGGAATTCTGCCAATGTGTTACATTTAACAGCAGCTTCTTTATTATAACTGTAGTGTAATTTCAAAAATTTCTTTAATCCATCCATTGTTCGATTAATTAGCAGCTGTTTGCTTTTTGTAAAGGTACAGTTTTGTGTATGTTAACAGCAAATTTTCTGATAAAAATTTTTTGTTTTTAAATCCAAAGATAGCTACAGTTTCATCTATTTCTGGTAGTGATTCAAATCGGGTTTTCAAGCTTGTATATATTTGTTTTGATCTTTCACATTTCCAAAAAATATGCTATATTGTTTCTAATTCTTTTTTACAAAGGGAGCAAACTTAAGGGGATTGTCTTTGATTTTGATTTTATAAAGTAAATAATTTGTTCCTATAATTCTATGTAAAATCCTTACTTGAAACCACTGAATGCTAGTATCGGCTGTAATTTTGAATGGCAGCTGGTAATAAATTTTCCAATCTGAGGGTTCTATTTCTGAGTTTAATATCACTGACCATTTTTGTTGGCTTGTTGGATTTACACTTTTAATGTTGAAAGATGGATAATTTGGTTTTTCAATATAACATTGCTTTAAGTTACTATTGTTTTGCCTTAAAAACAATTTAACTGCATTTAATATACCGTGAAGTTCTAAAAAATTTGTTTTTAGTTTGTATATATCATTTAGTTCTTTGATTATATGAAATTCACCAACAGGGAAATGTATGAGGTCTGAAATGAAATGTACACCTACATCAAACCAGTGTTTTAAAAAATCAATACACTGTTATTGCCTACTAGGATTCTGTGGTTTTCAAAAAGTGGTGTATTACCTATTAATTGTTTGTCTTGGTTATTTGTCTTGATTTCAGTAAACTCTGAATAGGCTTTAAAAATATCTTTCCAAAACTCATTTTTAAACTTTGCAACAATTTTGTCAATATAACTTTTACCACAGTTATAAAGTTTATTTAATTCTACTTTTTCTATTAGGGTATTTGTCCAAACTCCTCCTTCAACAAATCTTCTTAACCAAGTTAATTTAAGTGCTTTTATGAATGCAGAAATGTTTATCATTTTTAGACCTCAATCACAATAATCTTGTATTAAGACTTTATGTTTTATTTTAACTGTTCCTTCCCAAATGAAATCAAAGAAGATGTTATTTATGTCATTTAAAATGTTATCTGGAGGAGTTGGTAATACTGTAAATATTTGATTGAAAATGGGAAGAAGTAGGCTTTTAATGACAGTAATTTTTCCAATGGGTGTCAGTATCCTTCTTTTCCAAGAAGTAATCATTTTTCTTACATTTATTAATTTTTCGGAGTAGTTTATATGTATCATTTTAGTAAGATCAACATGAAAGTAAATTCCTAGCATTCAAAAAGTAGATTGATTCCAGGCAAGTTTCCATCTTGTTTTAATGCTGTCACTGCTGAATTTTTTTTCTGCAAAACCATACAACTTTAGTCTTTTCGAAATTAACTTGTAATCCTGAGATAATTGCAAATTCAGATAATACGTTTAATGTCTCGTCTAATGATGTTTTTGTTCCATCTAAAATTAATGTTGTATCATCTGCAAACTGGGATATTTAGTGTTCATAATTGTTTATGGTAATGCCTTTTATTATATTATTGTTTCTTATTTTTAATGACAAAATCTCAGCACATAAAATAAAGATGTAACTGGACAAGGGATCACCTTGTCTGCAACCGCGGCTTATTGGTATGAAATTTGACAGGAATCCACATTGTATTATTGCAGATTTTGCATTTTGATAGAAGATTTTAAACCAGTTTTGTATAGAAGGTCCAAAGTTAAAAAAGTTGAATGTATTTTGTATAAAGGTCCAGGATAAGGAACCGAAAGCCTTTTCAAAATCAATTAAAAGAAGGAGACCTTTAAGATTTTTTTCCTCAGTGTGTTGCATAATATCATATATTAACCTAGTATTTTCTCCAATGTATCTACCTGATATGAACCCAGTTTGTTCTTTACTTATAAGTTTGTCTAGTACACTTTTAATTCTATTTGCTATGCAGCCAGAACCAATCTTATATACAGTGTTCAAAAGAGTAATAGGTCTCCAATTTTTTAAGAGAGTCTTTGGGTTTATTTTCTTTTGGAATGCAGGTAATTATACCTTGAGACTGAGTTTCTGATAATTTTCCTGAAAGAAATGCATGGTTAAGAGCTCTAACTACAAATACACCAAGTTTATTCCAAAATATTTTAAAAAATTCTGCTCCAAAGTCAGAAGTACCAGGACTTTTATTATTTTTCATTTTATGTAAAACCTGACTTGCTTCTTTGTAAGCGATTAATCCTTCTAGTTTTAGTTGTTCTGATATTGTAAGTTTAGGTGCAGATATACCATTAGTAAATTCAGTAAAGTTACTATTTGAAAATTTGTTCTTCTCTTTAAAAAGGTTTGCATAGAATTTATCACATTCTTTAAGTATTTCTACCTGATTTGTTATAACTTTTCCATCATCTGATTGTAGGATATTAATTGTTTTGGAAGTATATGCATTATTTTCTAAATTACAAAAGTAGTTACTAGGCTTTTCGCCTTCTAATATATTTCTGACCCTAGATCTTATCATAAAACCTTCAAGTTTTTTATCCTGAAGAGATATAAGTTCTTCTATGAGTAATTCCAGTTCTTCTAGTTTATCATTATTTAAGTCGCATTCAATCTTTTTTATCTGTTCTAAAACTTTTTTTTCTTTGTTCACACTATTCTTTTTTGTAAATGATGCATATGATACAGATTTGCCTCTCAACTCCATAAGTAATGTATCAAGAAATAATTGATCATTTATTGTAAATTGTATTTCTTCATTTGGTATATCATTTATTTTGTCTTCATTATAAATTGGTATAGCATATTGTCTCTTAACATCATCAATTTTACTATTAATTAAATTTAAATATGCCAGTTGTTTGAGGAGTGAGTTGTTGTGTTTCCAAAGACCTTTACCATGTTTAAAATCAGTAAACTTAATGTTAATACATAAAGCAGAGTGATCAGATTGTAAACTTGGTATTTGTTCACACTTTGTAATAAATTGCAAGAGATAACTAGATATCAAAAACATATCTAATCTTGCTTGTTGCAAAGGATTACTTCTTCTCCATGTATATCTTCTCAAAGTTGGGTTTAGTCCTCTAAAACAGTCATATAGTTCATTTTGTGCCATGTAAGATAATACTTTGTCTCTTTTTTTATTATTTATTGCTTTATAGTTATAATAGTCCATACTTTACTTTCAATTACTAAATTAAAATCACCACAAGAGATCAAATTATCATTGCCAATTGAATCTACTATTTTAAAAACATCATCATAAAATATTGGATTATCTAAATTTGGTCCATATACATTAAGAAGAGTAACTCTTTTATCTTCAATAGATAAATCTAATAATACATAGTTACCCTCAATGTCAATAAATCGTTTATGAATCTTATATTCCAAGTTTTTTGAAAATAATATTGCTGTTCCTCTGGAACTGATTCATCAACAAAGTGTACTTAATCTTTATGACTACTTACTGCATTTGTCAGGACTCTTGGCGTGCATGAAACATCACAGCCGATGCTGCTGTCATTGAAGAAAGCAATCGTAGTCGACGCTGGATCACAGTTCAGTATCGACTGTAAAATCGGAGTATATGGTGGAATCAACAAATTAAATCAAGATTTGTTATCAACAATAAAACAATTAATTTCTATCTTTATATTAAATATTAAAACGAAACATTGACAGTCATCGAACATGACAAATTGAAAATATTGCAGGCTCGGTGTGATAGAGCTTGTTCATGAGCAGTAAACGAAATGCATTTTACTGTACATGCGATCTAGCCCCGTGTTGAGAGCAACATATTTTCACAATATTTCGGCCACCACACGGCACAAGCAA
The DNA here is from genome assembly GCA_038501625.1 of Corbicula japonica. Taxonomy (NCBI): domain Eukaryota; kingdom Metazoa; phylum Mollusca; class Bivalvia; order Venerida; family Cyrenidae; genus Corbicula; species Corbicula japonica. The sequence goes on from JAZAYU010000131.1 coordinate 1,029,694, forward strand.
CGCTACAGAAAAATAAAGATTGGGCTTTGAACAATCATGCACAATTTCAAATTCATCCCTGTTATTGTTTTGGTCATTTCTCTAGGAGAAATGGACAAAATATAGACCGAGTAAATTACAAATCTGATTTTCTCTTTACATACTCTCTTTTCATGTTGTAAAATGGTCGCTTTATTAAAAAGTTTTGCAGATGTTAACGCCTAAGTGGAAATGGTTAAATGTATAATGGATGGCTAATGCACAATTATTGGCGACATAGCAGAAATCAGCTATCATATTCAACAGATATTTTAACTTACTTCAAAAAAATGCAATTTTGGATTAAGATATGGTTAATGATGTTCTTTGTTTTCTAGTTCAAAATGTTATTAGAAATTAAGAAAAATTAACAAGGTTCTTACATTGTTCTTTGTTTCTATCAAATCTTTGTACCGATGGTCTGGTAAACAGAAGTATCTCCTACACGGAAAACTGAACGTGTAGGTCTGG
>JAZAYU010000131.1:1030682-1124640 GCA_038501625.1 Corbicula japonica
AACCTTTTTACAAAGGGAAAGGTAAACTGACAGCAAAGAACATTGTACGGCTGACAACGGCAATAAGATGTGCAATTAGAATGCGATCAAAAGAAAAAAAATCAAGCTACTTAAACACGACATTAATAATTCAATTCATCATGTACTGGGATTTCATGACAGATGTTCAAATTTCTGCCGATCTACACAAAATTCAGAAAACAAAGATTCACAGACTTCAAGCAATCTTGAAAAACCAGTTTCTGTTAGTGACTGTTTACAGGACATAATTTCGGAACAGTGTGAATTTTGGGCAGAACCAAATGAAAATGACTTACAATCTGCAAGAATGCTGAGAAATCTATGTTGAAATATAATGACATAAAAGATATTATAAGGGATGTGTCTGTCATTTTGAATAGAGTTGCAGATAAGGCTGATCGACTGATGGGCAATTTCACTACCAACCATGCTGAAAGCTGGATGGCCACACGCGCTAAGTTTGATGGTGGAAAACAGATCAATCGTTGTAACAGAGGTTCATGGAATACCCGGTGCTATGGGGGCGCACTCAGAAAAAATTTAGGTCCGTCCTGGTCTCCAATGGTGTTCCAACAAGTGACAGGATGCGAACCAGGCAGGCATTTCTTCAACCATGTCCACCAAATGCACAGGAAAGATATCAGTTGAAAAAATATAGGCAATCAGAAAAATGTCGCCTTGCCAGACAGAAACGAAAGTTATATTCCTTAAAAACTAATGCCTCAAAACGAGCAAAGCTTTATTATGGACAGCCATTGGATGACACTCCTGATCTTACTCCTGATGAATTAAGTACACGATGCTCACAGTTTTATATGCAGAATATTGATAAACTCCCGAACAGATAACTAACATTGAAGTGCAAACTAGAACACAGAGTGATAATGACATGTGGATGAGTGAAAGAAAACTGAGATTGACTAGTTCTCACTTTGGTTAAGTATTTTCAAGAAGAGATAATAATAATTCCACATGTCTCGTTAAAAACCTACTTTATTCCAATTTTAAGGGGAATATTTTCACCATCCGTGGGTTACACCAGGAGGACAAAGCCATAAGAGAATACATAAATAACAGTAAACACTATATTGTTGAAAAATGTGGCTTGGTAATTTCAGGGAAGCATCCATATTTGGCAACAAGCCCTGATTGACTCGTAAAAGACCAAAATAAAAACACAGTTGGTTTAATTGAAGTTAAACATCTCTTGCACAACAATAGATATATGGTTGAAGAAGCTGTTGGAAAAGTGTCAAATTTCTGTCTTGAAAAAAGTAAAAACAAAATATCACTGAAAAAGTCCCATAAAATATACCATCAGATACAGAGACAACTAAACATCCTTGAAAAAGAATGGTGCGATCTCATTATTAGGAGAACAAACCCCTATGATATGTTCATTGAAAGAGTGTATCGTGATAAAAACATATGGAGTGAAATGATTCCAAAATTAGAAGCATTCTTCTTCAAGCTCATACTTCCTGAGCTTGCCTCACCTAGACATAAGACTGCCACGGGCATCCGCAAGCCTTGTTTACCATGTTTATGCATCATGTACCACTGATATACTTAATATGTCTTAATTATTGACAGTGTTTGATAGAATACTCAAACACTAACAGCTACAGAATACTTAAAAAATATAAGTTTCAAACTTTATTATTTTTATAATAAAAGAACATAAAATATTGCAGGTTTTTATACTTTAAGAATAACCATTATAATCATACATGATGATGTTAAGGGCTATTTAAAACACCAAAAATGAATAGCTACAGAAGCACATTTCATGATCTTATTGCAAAAAGGGTTAATTTCCATTTAAATAAGGAGTGATATTGTTACACTAAGGTTACCATTTGTAGTTAGCTTACAAACACTATGCAGTGTCATCCATCACTTAACTTAAAATATTGTCCTGCTGTAAATTCAGTATGAAAGTCAACTGTCCGGAAAGCGCAAGTCAGCAAAAGGAAACAGATCACAGAAGCAAATTAAGGTATATTTTATAATTTGTCTGTTTAGGATCAACAAAAAAAAGCTGTGAGTTACAGTCTTTGAATAAGTCATACATTTATGATCATCATATACGATACACATGATTTTGAACAATTTTTGCTTAATATTCCATTAATATTAAATTCTTATAAGTTCATTTTTATATAAATACTAATTCATGAATGAATGAATAACTGAACTTATTTTATTATAATATTAAATCAATTATACATGTAATGTACATGTAATTCTGTTTAAGGGAGCTGCATTTCAAAGTCAGATACCATCCATAGGGAATTCACTGGTAAGCCAGACACCATGTTAGATAAATGAAAAAAAGCTAATGAGGTAAGCTAATTGTTTCATGAAAGAGAAAATACATTTAATAAATGTAATATGTTCTTCTATAATAATATTATAACTAATATTGTTCTCGTTTGTATTGTTCTGCAATTGTGATAGCCATAATTTCGTCATTATTCAGCATTATCATTGGTGCTATTTCTAATTTGTTGGAAAATCTTCAGCCGTTATTGCAAGGGCAAACATTGTAGATCCAGATTACTTTAGCCGGCACATTTTTCAGATCAGGATCTGCTATGTTTGCTTTTTGGTCAGAAATAATCATATAAATAAAAAAGCAGACAGTTGAAACCCTGATCAAAAGGCAAGGATGTGCCAGCTGATCTGAATCTACACTTGTTGCACACACAGTAAAACCATATATGTATAAATGTATTAAAATATTCAAATTTAGACATTGGCAGCCATAAGACCTAAATCCCATACACATGAGATCTATGTAATTACTATTTCATTCATCTGACACTTGCTGATGCAGATGATATGGATTTGTATACTCTTGTTTGAAATGTTTACAGTCATGTGTGATTTATTTCATGTGCATTTGTATACGTCATGTTATAATTTTTTATTTGTTGAATTATCTTGAAATGCATGATTCTTTTGTTGTTTATGACCCTTGTTGATGTATGTGAATTTCAGGTTGAGCGGAAATCTGAAAGGACAAGAAGACTGCCTGTAAAACTATTAGATTGAACTTGGTATGTGTACAAATTACATTATAATTAATAAATCAATATATGTTATTGATCCATTGGGAGAATTATTATACCATTAACCTAATATTTTATGGAATATGACTGTTTTCAAATGAGTGAACATTATAGATCCAGTCAAGCTGGCTCATCCGTGTTGTCAGTTATGATCTGCAATGTTTGCAGTAAATTTGTTAGATTATTTTAGACTAAAAAGTGTCCATTATAAATCCAGGACATCAGTTTCCTGTGACCCAGATATACATTGGTTGCATATAAAAGTATCTATTAACTTAATGATTTATTAAAAATATTTACAAAAATTTGCAGTTAGCTTGGCCAAACTTTTTAGTAATACTTTTAAGAAAGACTGTTAAAAGTACATGCTCCATTTGTAGATTTAATTTGGCTCAGAAAATTTGCTTAAAACATTCAAGCATGCTCTTGTATTACTGTTTTAAACTATCAAACAGACATTGTATTTTGTGACACCTCTGATATTTAGGACTGCAATTATAATTACATTTAAATTTATGAAAACTAATTATTGCAGGTAATCTCAATCATTGGTATTCACAACGGGCAACATGGCTTTTGAAATGATATTGCCTCTAGCTGGGAGCGAACCCGCACCGTCACGGCGACAGCGCCTAGCCCTGCAATTCCCGCGACGCAACCAACTGAGCTAACCGGGACAACCCCAAAAAAGGTTGATCGGATAGCCCTGATATACGTAACGATCACTTTCTGACATCGGTAACGGGTTATTTTACTGATAACAGTACTATAGATAGAAAAGGAAATGTGAAAACAACATAAACTGACACATCGAAATATTGCACTATTTGTGTTATTGTGCCTATTGTTGGGTGGAATGCATGTTACTATCCACGTCGCCTAGCCCCAGAGGGGGTTATGTAATGGCCAATATCTGTGCTGGATATACACGGTTTTCCTTTACAGTAAAGGTGTATGATTGGATTAAAGGGTTAAGCATACCAGTTAATGACAACAGAGTAGGAAATGTCAATCAACTTAGTATTAAAAATACAGAAGATGTAAATATATGTAAAGTCAATGACATTTGCTGCAGAATTTCTGTGATATACAGGAGCTGTTTGGTGAAGTGTAAAAATTGATGAAGATTATTTGAACAACAACACAATAGCAACAAAACTCAGTGTTAAATGTCATTAAATGGACAATATGTGGTAGAACAGGTAGATAGATACTAAACTAATACTTCCTGTGATAGTGAATACAGTTGTGATAATGGAATGACAAGTTTTCAATGTTTTATAGGTTGTACACTTTTACAGAATGGTGCAGGACTAGACGGCTTCTGAATGATATTTTACTTGTACAATTATTTGTGACCTTATTATTGTTCATATTGGATATGTTGAATAAATTTATATTTCTAATTAATTATTTATATTTAAAGAAGAAAAAATGTTGATTTTCCATGGTCCACGCTTGAAAGAGGACTTAAACAATTAGGACTGATTTGTTTATGTACATTTGTGTTAAAAACCCCTGAGCTGTAACATAAATTCAGTTGTTTATACATTATATCTTTAGGTACAGTGATATATTTTTTATTTACAGGTGGTTTAATTTGGTGTACATCAAACTGTGGAAATTGTGCATAATTAAATCATTAATAATCACATTTTATATGAACAATAAAAGTGTACAGATTTTGGTTGAACATTTCAAATATGGCTGTTATGAAAGGAGTTATACGTGTACAAATGTTGTTTAACTGCTTTGTTTGTATGTATAAACAGACATAATTGAGACTGCAGAGCAGTTTACATCAGTTACATCAAACTTAAGTTGTGCAGGATGTCAGACAAGTTGTATATCTGATTTTGTATGCTTTGCAGTGAAATATTTGTGTTTTATGGTAAAATAAAAGTGTTATGCCACTGTTTTTACATGTGGAATATCTTATTTCTTTTACCAAAACAAAATTGGGAAGTTAGAGCTTCACTTAACTGTTCATCTGAACAGTTGTCCTTTAAGTTTAACGCATCAAATACTCCTTTTTTTCTTGTGGATTTCTTTCAAAATTACACGAATGATCATACACAATGTGTAAACGGTTAACAAGATAACACCAATTTTTACATCAATTATAACTCTTTGTTAACCAGGTTGTCTTTTTACTGTGCTGGATTTATTTTACACTTTAATCTATTTCACCTGTTACCATTATTAACTCTTTTCTCCATATATATGCATTTTATGCATGTGCCACCAGTATACATGTAGATCTTCATCATCCGGCACATCTGTGCTGTCTGATCAGGATCTGCACTGCTCACATTTTAGTCAGAAATAACCTTATGAATCATAAAGTTAACAGTCCAGATCCTGATCAGACGGCATGCATGTGCCGGCTGATTTGGATCTACCCTTTTCGACCACGCAATAAAGGTGTGTCTATGGAGGAAATGGTCCTTTGTTGAAATAGCTGTTAAAATAGCTTTCTCTCTGACAAATACATGTATTTGTATTATTTTTCCTTATGTTCCAACAAGAAAGATATTGATGAACAGCAAATGGTTAAAGTGTATCTACTTAATCCTTTCCTCCATATATATGCATTTTTACACTGAACCAGTGTAGATCTAGATCAGCATTTACACTTGTGCCATCTGATCAGGATCTGCACTGATCGCATTTTGGTCAGAAATGATCGAACAAATCAAAAAATCAAACTGTGTAGTTCCTGTTCAGATAGTATGGATGTGCCGGGTGATCTGGATCTACACTGTTTGCAGACGCAATTTAATGTATATAAAGGAAAGGGCTAACACATATTGTGTAAAAGTTTATATATCGGACTTGTATTTCGTTTTGACAAGGCCGGTGTTATAAACAGCTTCACAAGTATGTTTTTTTTGCCAAAATGATGAACATCTATGTCATTATTGTTACTTGCTACTGATAAAATTATAAAGGATCTTTAGTAGCTAATACTGTACCTGTCAAATGACAATGTTTGTAGTTATACTTGTGTTTGTATTTGACTATGTTGTGGACTTTGTCTGACTTGCACAGAAGATCAGTCAGCCAGGTTTTGTAGATGGTTGTTACACATGTAATAAAATAAATTTTCTGCAAACATTTTAGGCCATAATTGAAGACCTTTGTTTATTTCAATAATAAAATTTTTCAGCACTCTTCTCATTTACTGCTTGATGATTTATTTTCACTCTTGCACAGATTATCAGGCAGGGTGTGTAGAAGATGAAAAGAAAACATTGTTTATAGTCATCATGATGGCAGTTTCGTTTGTTATATTTTAGTGTAATAAAATCTTCTGATGTCAACACCTCATTTCCTTTCAGTACATAACATACAATGACATCATGATTCTGAAATTTCTCACTGATACATGTATTGAACTCTGTACTACATTATAAAAATTCTTTTTACAAATCTACAAATGTGGGTCATTCATTGTTTTTTTTTCTTATTAGTACCAATATGCTCATTATTATTATTAAAATTAGATTTAGAAAAGTTAGAAATCAAAGTATGACCATAAAATATAAAATGTGTTTTAATAGTGAAATATAAACATATTTTTTAAGTTGTAAACTCCTGAATTATGTATTCCCCACTTAATGAAATGCAAATTTTGGACCTTAATCTCAGAAATATAGTTATTTCTTACACTGGTTTAATTAAATATTCTCTATAACATACTGAAAACATAACCCCTTGAATGCAGTTGGACAATCTGTCTCATGATGTGTATAATGTTATAAAAAATATAACAATGGCACCTGCTGGATCAGTTTAACTGATCAAGTGTTTATTTTAGAATATGTATTCAAATAAATAAAATCATATTTGTTCACTTTTTTTCGTGCATTTGTACAATAAATGACATGTTTCTATTGACATGAACGAGTATTCAAGATATTTCATATATTGCATATCATTTAAAAAAAAGCAACATATGCATTTCAGGAATCGCCACACTCAAAAAACACAGCCTCCCCAAGCAGCGAAAAAGAAGAGAGGAAGAGAGAGAGAGAGAGCTCATGTTTTATATATGTACGTATGTTTAAGAAAAAACGTATTGAGTAGGAAATTATTTATATGTCTTGCAAATGATGTAGTTGTACGATTAATATGTATTATTTATTAAATTGTTTTGGTACAACAAAATCTGTGAATAATGTAATCATTGAAAGAATTGTCCCAACTGTAGACCATACTTTTCAATAGGAACTACTTTTATTCTAAAATGTCCGCCATTTTTTCACATGTAAACAAATTAAACAATTTAATATTTAACTACATCAAAGTGATTGTTGAGCACAAATCACAACAAGATATTCTTGGTATATGTCATGACATTGTTTTAGGCATGTACATTTATAATAGTAGTTTGTTGATATTGTGATAAGCTGCAAATACAAATTAGCATATGGTGGTCAAATCTCAAAGATGTTTTCTTTGTGTTTTACATTGATAAACCTGTAATACTACATTCATATGTAATGTGTGAAAGAAATGGGCCATTAAAACATAATATTTTCTTAGCTGTGGACATTGACATTTTCCCATCACCCCACCCACTTTGATTCTGAAGAAGGCCCTTAAGCTATGGTTTTGCGTTATCGATTTTGCCGTATTGAATATTTCATAACGTTTACTAGTTTCTGAAAGTAGAAACTAGGTCATGGAAGACGGCACTCGTTTTTTGAACTCAGAAGCGTTCCATATGCAGTTTTCATTGGTTGGAAATCAATTGATGAAACTATAACAATCGTCTTTATGTTTCAGAAAAAACTCGGAATAGGCTGAGAATGTGCAAACATTTGTGAACAACTTTATGAACGGTACAGTGTAAAAAATAAGTAATGATTTAATAGGCAGACCGCGATGGCGCGACTTTGGCAATAGATAAAAAGGGAACATTGAATGCAATCGAGCACGATAAAAATGAAAATACTGCGGGCTCGATTTGATTTAGTCTGTTTATGGGCATTAATAGAAATACATTTCTACATCAACTCGCTCCTCGTTCGACATCGTTATATCTTAATTGATAATAACTTTAATTTACTTAAGAATCTACTTTAATATTAAGACACATTTTTGTGAAAAAATATTAGAAAGAAACATTTACATGTAGCAATAATTGCTTATTATTAGAGATTTATGTGATAATAGAGGAACAATTAAAGCACAGACTAATAAATTGTTTTTCATGTACATAAGCCTGAATTGGACGAGGAAGAAAATAACAAAACCTCTGTTATAAATCAACAATATTGGCCTGGCACTCTTGCATTTGACCCTGAAGTCGGTCGTTATCTACCAATCTATTTTTTAATCGATATGGTTGTATATAACAAGTTTTAAACGGTCAAAGTTAATAATCCCGTTGAGCGCAGTCGGCCAATGCATTTCAATTGAAGAATATATGCGCAAATTCGTGGGTTCAAATCGTGGTTCAACCACTTTTATTTTTTATTTTAATTTTAATTTTAATTTTAAATCCGTATAGAACTTTTTTATATATCGTCTGAGTAGAGCATGTATTTAAATTAACTGCATAGATAAAGCGAGTATTGGCTAAAGCAAATTGCGTGTATAGCTTCAGTATACGCCTGCATAATGTCACAAGTATAATAATTATTGTAGACAAAAACACAATTTGAAAGGTATCCCGAAACCAACTTTTGTAAAAAGATTTTAAGTTAATTCTAAAAAGTAAATTTCAAAAGAAAATAAATAAAAAGTGTATTCATAAAGTGAAGAGTGTTAGTCATTTCAATATTGTTTAAAATACGAAGTTAGTAGTATTAATCTTCCTGGTCTACATGCACAGCTTAACTACTTAATTTGAGATATATTTCATTTTCTTTGATCTACTTCATTTGAAATTTTATCTTCACTAAAACATGGGGTACCGGATTTATATTTGTATAGCAGATAAGAATTCAATCAAATTGTGGAATGAATATTATTTGTTATCTTTAAGCGGCCCCAAAAATAATGGCTAACCTTATACATTTAGGAGTAATTTTGTTGTTTTGCGTTACAGGTAAAGGAGTAATTTTATGCTTTACGTTAACTTACGTTAATGCATATTCATTCGGTTAATATCTTTCCGGTTTCATTTAAAAACTATAAATTTAATCAGATTTTTTTTAAATATCATTTTAAATCGAATTTTGAAAATCATCAATTTATATGTCACTTACTTGTTTTGAAATCACACTTTTCTTTTCATACCTAAGAATGTGACGAAGAGAACATTTTAAGGTGCACGTAGCTGTTCATAAAAAAGTGTCACTGTATAGAGCGGGTTGTGTATTTCGGCTTAATATGAAAGCATATGAAATATGAATGAAAAAAGAACCTAAAATATGACTAATACCCGCTTGACACTTCGCTCATTATCACGGGTTATTTGGTTTTTCCACTGACTTGGTTTCCGTTTGTATATGAGGATTTTATTGGCGATTCAAAATGATCTTATAATGTTTCAAGTTTAAAGATTATTTCATATTTCACGCGGGCATATTTTTATTATTTGTTTAGAAAGTTTAAGTTTGCTTCCATTTTTCGACGTTCAACTTAAGTAATTAAAAACAGTAAAATAGTAAACGTTAAACCGACGTGAACCGGTCAGTGGAAAAAAATTGCTGGTTCTAGGGTGTACCAGCCTCAGACTTGCCCCAGCATGTTCTCAAATGAACAAAAAAGTACAAGTTGACTTGCCAAAGTACACAAACATATATAACATAAACAAAAGAAGGTAAATATGTTGACAAGCGAAACGGCATGCACTCAATGACCTTACTAAAACCAGAGCACCTGGAATCAAGCTAGCAAGGACACGTCACACAAATAGAGATTACATCATTAACAACTTTTTTTTTCCACAGCAGATCCTTTAAAAATAAAGCTAAAATTCCAAACGATAAGTTCAACGTATATCATATCTGTCATGGTTTATGTACCAGACTTTTTAAAGACGATAACATAAATCAATTCTGTACAACAAAGTATTAGTACCAGTACCGAGGCTAGTCTATAGGGTGCAAGTTGGAGATTAGGGCAAATTTCCGTATAAACAAAATTATTTTGTTCTCTTTGCTATATGACGAATTTCATGAACTTTAAAGGTAAAATGATTTCTCTAAATGTCTTATATGTTATAAAGTGTAAAATAAAAAAACAGGTGTGCTTACCAGTTGATTACTTTTATTCTTTTAGTTGCAACATTACGTACATACATACTTGAGAATCAAAAGAAAAAGTCTGAGATACGTTTGAGAAAACAGTTAAATATTAATCAAATTATTTCAATGCGAATAAACTGCTAGTTTATATCAAGTTAAGTTAATATCAATACACAACACCGAACTAAAACAATTATACTGAAAATATCAATGTAGTACATGTTCCCTTAATTTCGTGTCAGTTTTGCATATTGCATCATTCTTATAAACAGAAAAATGCAAATGAAAACAACAGGTGCAATATCCGATGAATTAAGAGTCTGAGCAAAGTACATTAGTACATTGGTTGTTCATAGAAGCTTTTTACTGAAATTTTATTAGCTAAATTTGATAATTGAATATCGAATATTGTTGGCTTAATGTAAAGGCTGTTTGTGTCTACGTTGGTCATAACTGTGACAAATGCAGCTGCATTTTGCATTAAAGGACGATAAAAGATGAAAGTTAACCATTTTTTCATTCTTAAAGTGTTTAGAAGATATGAACAGCGAATAGTCTCAGACAATACCAGTTAAGCAAGTGAAGAAATGTTTTTCTGTTATTAATTTAATTGTCTAAGTTATAATACTGACCACGGAAGACCAGTCTCAGATCTCAGCAATCTGATGGATCGCAATTGTGTTTAAGCTCAGAACTTATCAATCAGAAACGTGTAATCCGACCTTGGTTTTCATACTCATTTTATAACCTTGGAACCGCCCTGCCTCTTGCGAGTGAATATATTTGTTTTGGCTTCAAGGTTTTCTGGTTCAAGAAGAATTTCAGATTCTCCAGGCCTGGGTTGGCACATATGTAGAACTAACGACCTAAAAGCTAACAAGATAGCACCAAAATATTAAGCTTCTGTCTACCGGAGGACCTAATTCCACAGAGGTGAGAAGCCAGTGAATGTCAGCCAACAACCTTAACCACTGAGCCACACTGTTCCCCCAACCCTGGCAATAGTTAAGAAGCCTTATGATAAAATGATTCATGTAAGAGTGATCTTCAGTCTCAGATCTCAATCTTAACAGGTTTTTCTCAGTTTCACCAAGCAGATATCTTTGATGTCAGAAAACACTTACAGTATTACAGTATTGTAGAAATTTACAAAGTTTTTACCAGGATTTGCATAAATAACTCTTCTTATTCCAATTTACCTGTGACTATCCTAAGCAATCAGTGTTCCTTATTTAAGTCTGTTAGAATTAAATATTGCAAATATTGTATAATATATGGTGACTGAATTATATTTAACATTTAATGTTTGATTTTAATACTTACTGAGTTAACCTAAACAATTGGTGATGCAATAAAATAGTTTTCCGTATAGGATACAGGGAAATTTAAGTTATCAGGAAGTTGAGTGACAGAGTGCATTTTAACTGACAAATTAAGGAAGTTAGATGTTTGATAAAATACACAATAGGTTAACAGAAAAGTAGAATATTTGTTCTGATAAGAAAATATATTAAATTTTGAATCTGCAAAAGTAGTATATATTTTTTAAATGTTGAAGAGGACAAAGTTTCAGGTTTGTGTCATCTAATACTAAAACTGAAGTTTGAGATTTGTCAAAGATTTAATTTTAGTAATACGCACAATCGGAGTATCTAGAACATACCAGTATATGTTGACAAGTAAAGAAATTCTTATAGGGAAAACATATATAGCATTTAAAAGAGGTTGCAAAAAGTCAAATTTAGATAATAAGTTTTAGTAAATTTTTGGTGTCAGTCATTGTCTCCGCAAGTCCAATTAAGTCCAATGAAGATGATAAAGTCAGAGAATTAAACTTAATCCTCTATCCACTTATACAGACAATTGTAGATCAAAATCGTGCGGAACACCAGTGCCAGCTGCACTTGTCGCTTCTTGGTCAGAAATAGCCTTATGAATATAACAGTCACTGTGACCGGTGTAGTTTAAAAAATACATGTATTTGTGACATTAAAAAGTATTTTCCATTATTTGCTGAAAGGGGACAGGTCCTACTTCTACTTCTACGCCAAACATACATGTATATTCGATATTAAGTGTAGATTATCATGACATTATATTAATGTTGCTAAGTCTATTATTTCCTGGAACTGTGAAGTATATTGATTCACAGTTTTCAAGATAATGTCTATAAACTTGCATCAAAATTATGCATAACATCAAGGACCAGGTTTAATACGGCTTAGTCTGTTGTCTGTTGAAGTTGGGACAGGGAAGGGCTTCTTAAGTTGTGAATATATTATATAAAAATTGAACATGTTTGGCATCAAGAGTATATTATTTTGACACAATGTTCATGTGGCATATTCAGGGGCCGATCAAGAGGGGAATTAGTGGGGTTGCTCAAATCCCCTTTAGGAAGCAATATTTACTTTTTTGTGCCAAAAAGTTGAAAAGTATTATGTAATTATGTTACTACTTTAAGACTGCCTTCAACAAATCCTCTTTCTGGAAAATTTGCATCCAACCCTTGCTTATTACATTGCAATTCTGGACGCATATGTACGATATATATATAATTGACTAAGATTCATTTTTTGTTAAAGATACCATGGAAATAACTGAAGATGAGTATAACTTATATGGCAAAAGAGTGGGGTTATCAATTACATTCAGAAATAGTTAAATAACAAATCTATTGCTCCCACATGATTCTCTTAACTAATCAACGTAAAGAATTATGCGATCATAACATAATTAGTATTTTGAAACCCTGTCCATTCTAAAGGATAAGGCTTCAGTAGAACAAATTCAATTGAATAACTAATACAGTGAAAAGCGTTGAGACTAATTACAGTTTGAAAATCTTAATTAATAACGAAATGGTTATCTCTCAGCCTTCATGTTAAAATAAAATGGTTTGACTGAGAAGATAATTTCTGTTCAAAAGATGAATGGTCCTATACTTTGGGATGAAAATCGGACTATTTAAAGCACTCGGGCCGTTATGCTACTCTCGGGCCGATTATCACGCCTCGGCCCCACCCAGCCGTAATTATCCTCTAAATAATATCATAATTCGTTGTTGTTGTTTTTTGTTTCATAAACAAGCTGCTCAGTGTGATGGCTGCAGTCCAAGCGAGTGTGTTGATAGGTGGGTACGTTCTCGTGTAATGTATCAATATATTAATATCCATTTAGATGTAGATCTCCTAAATTTAACTCTAAACGTATTTGGTGTTATCATTCATTTGTAACCTTATAGCTCCTCCCTCTGTGAAGTGACGTGTTATTTTGGTGCGAATGTACAACCATTAAGACTATCCCTTTTTCGGGATCACGGTGTGTACATGTAGGTTATACATTGGTCATTCGGTATGGCATACTAGCCAAGAATGGTACATACTTGCAATTTCGGGTATCATAAACTCTTATAAGGCTGTTTTGCTGCCAAATTTTATAAGCTCAATAATTGAGAGAAACTATAAAACCAACCGGAAAAAAATTGCAAAACAGCCTATGGGAAAACATGTTATAGACTGTTTTACTTTTTTTTCGCGTCACGGAAAATTTTATTTACTTAGAAAATAGAAGTGCCAAATTTTTTCTGTAACAAAACGTTCAGCCTAGGACATTCGATAACTTTGCGGAAAACCGGTAGTAGGCTAAAGGGTGACAAAAAACGGCAGCGTGTTCTTTATCCTGATCATAGTGGTTGTTTCAAATTTCGCCATAAGTAAAACTTTAAATTATTATTATTATGAAGCTACTGTTGTTTATTAAAAAGTAACAGCTAGTAAAAATTACCATAAGTGGTAATTTTCTATTGACAGGGAGTATATTAAGATGGAAAAGAACAGAATCAGAGATATATTAAAACAATTAAATATATATGCAGATAAGTGAAACACGGATTTACACACAACACGCGCTATTTAACTTTTCTCACTCGATTTCGTGGCACCCTTGGCTTATCGTTTGGAGAAGCATGCTTTTCAAAATATGACATTGTCATGTTGTCTTAAAATTTTGGTAAGCTATTTTACCTTACATTGCAGGTACTCAGGATTCATAATTTTTGCTTTAATTGCGGCATGTGTGGTTTCAATCAGTATTTTTATATACGTGATTTGTGCTAATTGCTGCTGCTATAGCCGATCGAAAGGTCATGTGGGTCATGTTTACAAACTGTCTGACTCTGAGGGAGCACGTAAGTACATGTTAACTACAAGAAGATCACGTCCATGTAGATTTTCCGTTCAACGCAATTACATCCTATATAGTCATAACTGTTATAAGTAAATATTCTGTTACCAATTTCATGCGGTGATGATTACGTTAATCAGGGTTATCCGTTTTGGGAGTTGTCCCGGCTAGCCCAGTGGGAACGTAATCGGAATTACATGGCTAACAGCTGTCGTCGTAGGGTACGGGTTCGCTCTCCAGTTTGCGCAATATCATTTTATATTATAACATTATGTTGAAGGGTGTACAATTACTAATAATATTCAACCTGATCATTACATAACAGTAACCAGTATTTGAAATGCGAGAAAATAAGTTAATATATTATCAAATATCGATATGACCCTTCTCACTCCATGTATTAACGAAATTCAATGTGCGTCTCCTTCATATTTTTTGTCGTGCAATCTGACATCTTTTTGAAAATATGAAATAACATTTTTTTGCAGTTTATGACTGGCCGTCTACGAATCCCGGCTATGGCCAGACGGGGTACGTGATAGGAGCTTACACCGAAGCTCAGATTCATACCGCTAATGTTCAACCAGGGACTGTACAGAGATGGGAAGTCCCGCCTACCATGATTCATACAGCCAATGTTCAACCAGGGACTGTACAGAGATGGGAAGTCCCGCCTACCATGATTCAGACAGCCAATGTTCAACATGTGACTGTACAGAGATGGGAAGTCCCGCCTGCTATGAAGGAAAGAACTACTCCGTAAAAAAACCAAAAGACAGACGATGCAAAAAGGGGAAATTTAAGGATCAATCTCGCGTAGACTGGTTTTTACAATAACTAAACAATTTATGACATCATCATTTGACGCACAACACGGTAGCAGTGTCTTCAGAGATAATTGTTGACATTTTTGTTGTTTCTATTTTAAAAGAAAGCTTTCAATTATTTATTATCTTTCATAATTAAGGTGGAACGCGACGCTTTGCGAATTTTCGAATTTTTTATGAAATTTAATATGGTATTTATTGACGATGACTCCTGCATGAATCTGCAAACCGTTTTTCGATTAATTAAATAGTTGTTTAGATATTTGCCTTCAAAGTTAGCCATCAACACCACTTTTCTGAGATGACGTCGACGACGCTCGCCGAATACTTTTTCGGGGCTGGCTGAAAATTGGGGTTTTCAATTTCATTTATTTTTCACAGGTGAATTGGCGCTGAAAATATCTTTCCGATGATATAAGATTTAATATATTGTGACCAGTTTTGACAACGTTGTGTACCGTTAAACGCCGTTTTTCCGTTAAAAATGACGTCTAGTTTTGCCTTTTTTCTGTCGACTTTTTCAAAATTGTGAAAAATTCCCGAATTTAATTTTCGATTTTTTTTTGCTTAAAAGTTTGAAAAAGGCTATTCCAATCGAATAAGCGAATATAATTTGGGGGTCACCGACTTCGTTATTGCGCCATGGCCGTTTTCAGCACCCCTTACCCCGTTTAAAACTTGTAAATTAAAGTGACGTTTCTGTAAATTTATGACTCTTTATTCAAATTCTACAATATTACAGCAATTACAATGACTTATGGTAATTTGATAAGAACAAAAAATGAATAAAACATATTTTTACACAACATGCGCTCTTTTAAGGGCACGATAATTTTACTTTTTTTGGAGTTTTACATTTATAAGAAACGTTCCATCTGGTGTTATTTTGTCTTTCATATGTTGCAAGATAATTTTAAAGTTATATTATTAAACTCGGCTTTTTGGCTAAATCCTCGTCATAAGGCTAACTGCTATGAGAATCCTCGTGAGATACTGTTGTATCATTATATTTCACGCGGGTTTAATTTTCGCGTAATTTGCACTAGAAAACGTGCGCGAAATAAAAGTGCAATGAAATTTAATCATATGTTAGCTTATCATGAATGCTTCTGAGAGTAATATAATGTAACTGCGCAAATTTATGGCACCGGAATGGATTATGCGCGAAAACTGGTCCCCGCGAAATAAAATTCTATAACAGAACTAAAATGAAAAGAGCAAAACTTGTCTTTATACATGTGATTGTATTGGCTTCATTTGGCACGATGAACATTTCGACTGACTAGTGATGAAAATTTTCCCGCAAATGAAATTTATTGACACACTAGTTATTTTGGGGTTAGATGAAAAACAGTCTATAACCAGTCTATCTGTGTAAAATTATTACAACTAATTCATATACGCGAAATCTCAATACTATAAAATAAAAGAAACAATAAAATGTTCACTTGTTGCATCACAGTAGCAGCTGCTGTTATAATACAAAACAAAAATCGTAGGACAACACAGACTGCGGTCTATATTCAGAAATTGTTTGCAGGATTGCAAATTTTAATTGTAAAATTTCACTTTTTAAAACCCTTTCCTTAAACTCCTATATGGAATGGACGAACAGTGTAGATCCCGATCAGGATAAGGATCAACACTGTTCGCTTTTGATTTGTAAGGTTATTTCTGACCAAAAATCTAACAGTGCAGATTCTGATCAGATAAATTTAAAAAAGAGTAATCGATGAGATCGGATGTGCCAGCTGATCTGGATCTACTCTGTATGCTAATGAGATAAAAGGCGTAAATATATATTATAGGAAGGGTAAAACGAATTTGGGATTATTTCTAAATCGATTTTTACAGCAATTTTCTTCGTCTGATGCTGCTTCGTTTCGTGGTACCTTTCTATGTAGATTGTCGAGACAGTATAACCGCATAACCGCAAACAGGGCACATAAGCACGGAATTGCCGGTCTTATACTTTTTAGCAATGTATGGCGGAAAAGAAACAGACAGGAACACCATGTTGCGTGGTCAGTGTATGTATCGCTGCCGTTTTCGAGAAAGTACATTAAAACAAATAAGCGAGGGGCGTATTACATACCTCCGCGCCGCGGCCTTCACCATTGTTTTGTCGTTTTTCTCACTGTGTGCGATTCTCACTGTCACAAACAATAGTTCAAGCAACATACCACAACAACTTGGCTATATCTTTTGCTATACTTTCTTCGCGAACGCTTTTATGAGAAAACTGTGAATACTTCGATCAATCATAAAAGAATTTAGAATTTGCACATTATAAAGTACAATGTATATGGGTAAATCATGTAAATGGAACATAGTTACAGACGCACGACCGCGCTAATGTAGCATGGAACAATAAAAACACCTTAGATGTAGGTAAAATCAATGTTAATCTTTTGAAATTGCAGCCTACAAGCAACAACATGTATATTTGCAGAAAATAATGGGAACAAATCAAACATACGCACGGCTGATAGATAATTTGTCATCACTTTAACTTTTTACAAGACAAAATAAGGCACTTAGCTAATTAGAATTGATAGATATTCCTTTTATAGATCTGTTGCGGCTACGAAATATTTTTTAAAAAGTAGTTTAGGCGTTACCACGAACAAATTTAGGTACTACAATATTTCTATTACGTGCATAGACTATAGTTTTGAACAGTTTGAATCAAATGTCTATAACTACAAAAGAAATCTTGTGCGCTTCTTTAGTAATTGAGAGCACTATTAAATAAAGTTAGCACACCTTTGCGAAAATGCTTTGACACTATTAGAAGAAATCAGCAGAATTTATGAAATTGTAAAAATAACATCCAAAAATTTGATAATTATAAGCGTAACGTCCGAATAGAAATAATTGACGTAACCATTACACGCTTTTTGGAATATTCATTTTACCCGTAGTAGCGTTTTTAAAGATATTTTTGACAAAATAACAAAAGAGAAATCGATAAGATGTCATTATTATTTTATAATTCATTTTAACTATCTCTGAGGTGTCTTTTGGCAAAACTTTTAATTAATGAACCTTTTTGGGGTAAAATTTCCTAAAATAACGTATTTCTTCAAAAGGGGATAGGGGTACTTAAAACGGTAATAGCAAAATAACTAAGTCGGTGACCCCCAAATTTTTTTCGCTTATTTGATTGGAATTGCTTTTTTAAAACTTTTTAAGCAAAAAAATCAAAAATTAAATTCGGGAATTTTTCACAATTTTGAAAAAGTCGACAGAAAAAAGGCAAAACTCGACGTCATTTTTAACGCGAAAACGGCGTTTAACGGTACACAACGTTGTCAAAACTGGTCACAAATCTTATATCACCGAAAAGGTATTTTCAGCGCCAATACACCTGTGAAAAAAATAAATGAAATTGAAAACGCCAATTTTCGGCTAGCCCCGAAAAAGTGTTCAGCGAGCGTCGTCGACGTCACCGCAGAAAACTGGTGTTGACGGCTATCTTTGAAGGCAAATATCTAACCAACTATTTGATTAATCGAAAAACGGTTTGCGGATTCATGCTAGAGGTATCGTCAATAAATACCATACTAAATTTCATAAAGAAATTCGAAAATTCGCAGTGTCGCGTTCCATATTAATGGGAAATTTTAATGCACATTTTGACTAAATATTGGTATTCTGACATGAAATGCATATATAACAATGTCGTCTGTTTACATTTATTACGCCATTGCCAAGATTGACGTCAATTTCCCAAAGATACTTTCGGATCGCCCCATTTATTCCTGACATTTGACGTTATAAATTAATTAATTACAATTGTAGTTGATTACATGTAGTTTAATGTTCCTCTTGATTACATAACCTGGGATTTATACATTCATACATGTATTTTTACATCGCGTTTCAAATATAGGGTATCATAATTTAAAAGGTAACTGCCTATAAAATGCTTGTTATAGGGATTCGAAGGTGATGACGTTGTTTAGATCAAGTGTGCATGAAATGTATGACTTACAACCCAATATGGGCTAAATATTTAAAAATGTTTTCTGAAAGTTGAAAGAAAACATGGATAAAACTATACATAATATATTTCAACACATTCGACCTTTTAGCGAACAGATAACGATTTAAACTGTGGATACCATTTCGATTTGATATTTGTTTTACTTTAAAGGAAGAACAAACGCTTATTTTAAATTAATGCTAAACTTTAACCAGTAATGAATGAAAATGTATTCATTTTTTTTTTAATTTTACAATGTATCAGTGCATGGTCTTTTGCATTTTGACTTAAAATAATAAATGGTCCGGGATATTTTTACATCTTGATTCGTTTAACCTTTTTTACATAAGATTAAAATATTTTGAAAGCGTATTATTTTTCGTCATTTTAATCTTACCTCTTTATCAAAATAACAAAATTAAAAATTGCATTTTACTACATTTCGTTAGAAATTGCGGACACGTTAGAACTTCGAATACAATATGCATTTAGAATTACTAATCGACTTATCGTAGAAGACAATATAAGTTTCAATTCTACTTATATTGTCTTCTACGATAAGTCGATTAGTCATTTTAGATGCAAGATATAGTGGACTCTCCGATTCCAGAATCGTCCCTGTTTTTTTTTTTGCAAGTAGCAGTGTATAAAACAACTACAATAGACATTGGTTTACAGTCTCATCCGAAAAAAAATTATTTTAAAGTAAGTTTTAGTTATCGAAATGGGATAAAAACGATCTCTGGTCTTCAGAAGCGCTAAACACTGAGCTATTGGTCCTCTCTTTTCGAATACAGTCATCAACCAGTGCGATACAAACGGCAAATATCTAACTGGTCAGATTCAAACGATTTGATTGGTTACCTCTTTGTGGAAACCGTTAAAATAAATGGTTTTTCAATAATTGACGTCAACACGTTATACATTGACATATTGATGCAAACACCCGTTTTTAAAGCGTACATTTTAAATGACACAATCTTAAATATTTACACTTCAAAGTCGCCCTCTGCGATGAAGTCTTATTCACATAACGAATCATAGCTTCTGATCAGTGTGACGTTTTATTCTAAAAGGCGTGGCTACAGAAGAACCCTCCACAATTTATTGGACGTTGCACAATGTTTTGACGTGTGACGTCGCCGAGCACGCACGTTTTGCCATGAGTTGCTCTGAAAAAGCGTGCCGTTCTTCACTTTGTTGTCAACCTGGCTGTTCCAACAGCCATTCGAAAAACCCGTAAAATCACGTATTCTTCTAATAAGTTCTTTAATAATGTAATTGTGTGTGTTCACGTGCTTCAAACACTTTAAACAACCCAACTGTTTTCCATACCAAAATGAAAACCATCAAATATCGATTTAATCCTCAAATAAAATTTTACAGTGTATATTTAAATACAATTGATAATTCTTCTACTACCTTTTCAAAATTAATACAATGCAATGTGTGGATTGAAAACATATCAATTCACCATACCACGTTTTTTTTTTAAATTTTTATTAATAACGTTTAAAGTTGAACTCATATTTTTTATAGCTTATTTGCCTCATATAAATTCAAATTTTGGGTAATGAATTCTGTTTGTTAATATTTTTTAACAATAGTGCGTATGTGTAGCGATATTACCTCTACCTGGGAGCGAACCCGCACCGTCACGGTGACAGTTCCTAGCCCCTGCAATTCCGACGACGCAACCGACGAACCGGGACAACCCAAACAAAGGTTGATCGGATACCCCTGATATACGGTTGTCATCTCTGCCAGACATCGGTAACGGGTTATTTTACTGACAACAGTACTGACAATATGTACGGGGAGACTTTTTACGGCCGTCACACCTCACAAATATTGCTATAATTGTGAATTTCAAATGATATTGCTTCTACCTGGGAGCGAACCCGCACCGTCACGGCGATAGCGCCTAGCCCTGCAATTCCGACGACGAAACCAACTGAGCAGATTACGAGGCAGTCCTCAGTTTCGACATCAGGGCCTAATATCACGAGCAATTTAATGGCAAAAATATTTTCAGTTTAAATTTTCAGTAAATTCTTAATGTTTAATTCCATGTATCATACTTGATAAAGATGAAATAAAATTTCCCTATTGTCAAGAAAAAATGCATGTGATGCTTAGATATTCCAAGATATATGTTTGAGTGTAAAATCAGATTTATAAGATTCTACTTCAACAGGGTTATACGGATAACACATTGTCAAAGCTGCAATGAAAACATCAAAAACGATGATAAAATTGTTCTTAAAACATATAAACATATCAAAAATCCAGTGTATGATCAGAATTAATAAAATTATCACCTTCACTTAAGTTTAAAATCCACCTCATGAATGTGATTGAAACAAACAGAATTACGTTTCTCATACTCTTCAATGTCTCGTGTTAATATGTCAACTATATACTTCAGATTTTAGTCGTCAGAATTTTAACCCAGGCTACCGCCAGGTTGGGTACATGAATGGAAGTTTGCCTGCACAGATTTTACCAGCGAATGTTCAGCCAAGTGTTGCTCCGACATGGGAATCCCCGTCTTCTATGAACGAGTGAACCAATCCGTAACAGAACAGGAATACCGACAAGCGCAAGCTTTATCAGAGATGATGTCACTATGACGTCAGCATGACGTAAGCATGAAATCCCATATAACCCCCAACATATTCGCCGGAAAGAAAAATAAGACTATAAGATAATTTATGCATAAGTGTTTGAATTTCAGCATAAGATGACTATTAAACATACGATACTTGTTACTAAAAGCACATCCCTGTTAAAATAATTTCAAAGATGTAATGTCCTTAAAATAGTCAGTTATACATTTTTTGTATGTACTCAATTGTGACATATTTTTAAATGAAGGTTCGGCTATTCGGGTGGCAAATTTGCTGTATTTTAATTATAAGTTGTTTTAACAGATTACTGGGAGTGACTTTTTTCTTCAAATTTATTGCATAGGTGCTAATTTTATAACGCGACATGCCAATACTCATTTTGGTTATCTTTTAAATGTTTTATTCTTTTAATTCGATTCTCTTTCGATTGTTTCGATTTATAATAATTGTTTTTGTTTATACACACAGTCCACTACATCTAGTATATAAATTTAATGTAGTCCATTCTACGTGAACAGATCATAAGTCCATAAAATGGATCCCACCGGGATCACCCCGCGGATTGATCCGAACATTCGAATTTAACAGTATTTTTCTTCACTGTTCTAACACTTCTGAACGTATTTAAAATAAAGATACATTAATTTTATAACATTGGTTCGTGCAACGTTTAGTGAACTGCATTTCGCCTTATCAAAGATTTTAATATTGTTTAACTTTTTATCGATAACATTGCATTGGCGACAGTAGCAATCCCTTACATGTTTTTAATTATGTGAAACATAATGGTATGATTATATCAACAGGAAATGACTGAAGATTAAAATTTTATTACATGTAATAAAAACCCATTCCTGTTTTGTGATTTAATGGTGCCTACATTAAACACTTCAGGGCAGTCAAACGGATACATGTAAATATTCACATGAAAATGGACCGGATGAATCATATAATGCATAAACCAGGTAGTTGTAAAATTATTGCGATCCATTAAATCATGCTCTTACTTATAGTTTTTTATTTTACAAAAAGATTATTATTTGTTTAAAGATACGCATTAGTCCGAGAAATCGAAAATTTGCTTATTTTCATGTCCGATTTCTGTGAAAGTTCTTAGTCCGATAATCATATCTGCGACTACATCGAATTCTCCACTCTTAAAACATCTACATATACCTTTTCAACGCAAACTGGAAATGAATTATATTTATAGAAGGAGAAGAAATTCATTTCCGAAATTAAGTCAAGCTCAGTTTGAAAACGCTTTAAAACTGTTCCCAATATTTGTATGATGCAGTCAGTAACGCGAATTGTTTTATTTTTGCAACACTGTACATATCATAAAGATCATCGAGTACCCGCCCTTTGGCTTTGCAATGCTATAAGCTTCTTATGTTTTATATGTGTGTGTGCTTGTGCATGCAACATTGTTGAGCCGATGTTGGAGTTATTTCACCAAGACAACTTGTTGGGGCAAGTGTGAGGTTGGTGCACCCTAGAACCTGGTTTAAACCCCCAGTTGCAATTTGATTTACCACTCACCGTTCCAAGCCGTTATCCACAAAGGTTCCTTTTTTCGTTATTTTTTGTGGCGTACTATTTGAATTGATATACTTATAACAAACATGCTTTCTCTTCCTCTCTTCTTTTTTCGCTGCGTGCGGAGGCTGTGTTTTGTGAGTGTGGCGATTCGTAATATACATATAATACTTTCTTTCCTTAACAATTATTCTTAGCCTGTCGAATTTTATTGGACTTTTTGTTAGGTTTGCATATTGCAGTGGTAAGGCTCTTAAACAGCAGTTATAGTTGTTCTACCTATATAAAAATACACGTTTTTATATTATTTAAGAGAAGAAAGTCAAAATCACCATTTACTCTTTTGAGTTTGAAGAGGCCCAGTGGCTGATGACAATGGTGCTTTAATATAAGGCAATGGCTGATACTTATATTTGTCATCTATTTTATTTGTTTACAATAACATAGTTTGATTTCGTTTTAAACTAAGTCAAAATAGAATTTAAAAAGAATTGATTTATCTTCAAATCAATATTGAATGTCTTTTTTATCTTCATTGATTGTTTCCTGATATCAATATCGTTAACATACATCGCATATTAAAATTCGCTGAAAGGAAGGTTATTAGAAAATTCGATACTTTAAAACGCATTTATGAAAACAAAATGCTGCTTATTTGTTCCTTACTAACGAGTATTCCAATTTTATTGTAATGTATCTGATATGATATAATTGAAACAAATAGCAAATAATGACAAACTCCGCCTTCCATACAATGCCTCTATAATACCATGTCGTTACTTATTTTGGATAAAGAATATATTAAGTAACATGCCACGAAGATTGTTGTTCTATTCCCGGCCAAAAGCAAAAACAAGTAGAACAGATCAAACAAGTATGGTAGTTTTCCGGTTTATTTACCTTTCTATACATGAAATGCATTTGAGCAAATTAAGGATAACTTTCACCAAACTACTCCTATTTCAGTTAATTTAAGTATTAAAACTTAAATCGATGACTGATGTTGAAAACTAATTTCAGACAAAGTCATTGTCCTTCTTATTAAAATACATACAAACTGTGACCTTTTAGAAATTTTACTTTTAAGTAACATACAATCCCTATAGAAAATAGCACACTTTCAGCACTCTTTGCACGTCACACAAAGAAAAGAGTGATTTTGCAATAACTGGAAACGATTTTCGTGCCATTGAAAATTTTTTCTACTAAAACAAGACCTCGATTCATCACTGGTTAAATGTAAGTTTGTTCTACATATTGTGTACCATGTGTTACTCACTTTATCTTTACAATATACGAGATTGATCAAATTAAAAGATGCTTATATTTCATCTAAATTGTTACTGCGATGTTCATCCTTTTCCTTTAAGGAGGTTAAAGTTGCAGTTATTTTTCCTCGGACTACCTCGATATAATGTTGTCTTTGCTTCCATTTTTTCCACATGTGTGGAATGTACCACATTGTAAATAGTATATCAAACGAACCTGAAATTAACATATTCATTTTACTAAATAATTGAAACGTAAAAGAACACAATACTGAAGAAAACCAAAGATATTTGGAGTTAAAGAAGATGAATGAAAAGGAAGGAGGAAAAGCAATACATGTGATATACGCGTATCAAAAATAGTCAAATCCAGCAGACAAGGTCTTCCAGTACAGCCAAAAAGTAAAGAGAAGAAGAGATTATGGTTTATAAGTATCAGTTTCAAAATAGACGCCACTAATACTAAACGAAAGTGAGAACCCGGTGGGTTCATATCAGGAATGGCCACGTACAGAAGACACAGCCAACCCACACAGCCAAAATGGAGAGAGGGTCAAAGACGCCACAAATAATTCACAATAGTGAGAACCAGAGGGGTTCATATCAGGAATGGCCAAACCCAGAAGACACAGCCAACCCATAGTGAGAAGTCGAGAGGTTACCGTCTTGGAACGGTCAGTGGCAAAACAATTCGCCACTTGGGGTTTAAACCAGGTTCTATGGTTCATCAACCTTACACTCGCCCAACCAGTTCTCATATGAACAAACAACAAGCTGTCTAGGTGAAATGAGTCCAAAACAACCATCAGTTTTTGTTTTTGCATGCAACTTTTTCGGGTGGATGGGCTATTGAAGTTATTTCACCAAGACGACCTGTACATGTTTGTTCATATGAGAACCTATTGGGGCAGGTGTGAGGTAAATACATGTAAACACTAGAACCTTGTTCAAACACCCAGTGGCAAATTATTTTGCCACTTAACCGTTCCATAGCGGTAGCTAATATCAAAATAAATCGTTGACATGATATTAATGGCCATTATCCAAATTTGTTTTATTTAAAACCTCTAACTGTAGCACTGGAATTTACTGTATTTATTTACAGTGTTCTTTGTTTGAGTTGTATACCAAGCAATATCTTACTTTCTCTGACAATTCTGACCACCTTGATCTAGCAATATGTTGGTTCGAAGACTTTATCGAATTTAACATAAATTTAAAGCTATATACCAATAGAAAGGATACAACCAATGGCAGAAATTAACAAACAAATGAGGACAAAAACATCATTGCCAGCATTCAGCAAGCAGCAACGTTTGCCTTCTTCAGCATTATGCGGTACTTGCGTCTGAAATCGATTATGTCTATATAGGTTAATGGGAGATAATTTATTTCAATTAAAAACAACAGACTTTCGAATGAAAGGATCCGCGAAAGGATTTACGTTCGTGGTAGTAAGATAATTTGGGTTAAATAACTAACCAACGAACAAACCTTTAGACATAAAAAATAGATCGAAGCACCGGACACGGCGAAATCGTCTAGCCAAGAGTGCCGTACATGGTAAGAGAACGTTCCATCCAAGTTTTCAGGCAACACCTATATACTATAACTGTCCACAAATGGCCTTGAAGAAAACTGTTTATAATTTTTGACTTGTAATGTTTCATGTTGAGAAATGGTACTAGCTGTATTTTGGAATGAACTGCAAAAAGTACCAACAAACCCCTTACGTTCAGCGTTTTATTTAAAACAACAACATTAGGTAATTGTTTTTGCTTACTTAATTTCTGGAATGTTATAATACGCTGCTTGTGTTCGCATTTAGAACACTTCTGATTACATCTACTTACTTTATTTGTCGTGAATCGAATCGTGCAGAAAACATTGCAGACGTTGTTGCTGTCATTTAAGAGGGCAATAGAAGTCGATGCTGTATCACACTTCATAAGCAACTGTAAAATCAGAGATTATGGTGACATTAACATAATCTTAAGGTTTTAGAACTTTAATATTTCTGCCAAACATCGACTTATGCCGTTCCTTATTCGTGCTTTCCGAACGCCGATTTGTACCTTTCCGGTTGATACTATTTTTCGTCACTGGAGACTACTATTAAGGTGTTTCCCGCAATTATGACGTCATTAATAACTATATCAAATCATAAGAAATGCGGATATGAAATTGATGTAACGTAAATAAATATTTTCATAAAAAATACTCAAAATAAGACTGTAGACGAACAACACTTAGCAATGAATATATGTTATATGAAATTAACAAACGTTTGTCTAATCATCTGTGGCGCAATGGTAACGAACACGACACTTCATTTTGACGGACCCGGTTCAATCCACGGGAGAGGAACTTTTTTCCTTTTTCTTCTTTTTTTTTACTTATTGTGAGTTACTTTTGGCGGGGGGGGGGGGGGGGAAATGGTATAATCAATAGTTGTAAAATTCGGAAATAATTGTTATTATTCTACATCTTCATTTAGTAGCCATGAAAACTGAAATATTGTAATGATATTATTACAAAATACTGACTCTTTTATAATACAGAATCACAATATGAAACTAAATGATTGTGGAATCTGTACTTTCATTTAGGAAAATGTTGCTATTTTATTGTTTTTATATTTGAACAGTATTTTTGTGTAATTGTCTTTAATAAAAGCAATTTTATGTGTTTTCACGATGATTTTTCCCTATAAAAGAATGCTTTGGTTGCTATGGTTACGGTTGCCAAAATTACATTTTTGAAGTAAAATTTTAACCACCATAGCTGATTGCTTGCGTATTTCTTGTTTTTCAAAAAATGTG
Organism: Corbicula japonica; assembly: GCA_038501625.1. NCBI lineage: Eukaryota > Metazoa > Mollusca > Bivalvia > Venerida > Cyrenidae > Corbicula > Corbicula japonica. The sequence goes on from JAZAYU010000131.1 coordinate 1,058,239, forward strand.
AAGGGGTATCAAAAGTGATCATTTGTAAACCAAGCCCTATGGTTTTGTGGTTTTTAACCGTTTGGTCTGAGCCTTAGGTACCTATTTTGTAGGCCAATAAAATGAAAACGAGACGGTGAAGTGCTTTTTTTATTATTTGATTCTATACACATTACAAATAATTTTTATGTATAACATAATTATTTTACTGCATTAAACTTGCACAAAAATCACAGATAAAAACTTGCGTAATTTTTGCAGCTCGGAAAAATGTGCATATCCGAAGCTGGGGTGCTCTCAAAAAAGTCAACATATAAAGTGTAAGAAATATATTATAAACATAATGCTCGTTTTTTTCCTGTTCAGGTATGATGTCCTATAACAATTAGCTTTTATTTTACAAAATTTTACATGGTTTGAAAGAAAAAGAAATGAATTTAGCTTCTAGTATGTTTGATTTTAAGCCCATATTTCGAAACAGAGGGCCCCCTTCTAAAATTCTGAATTTCCCGAGTTACATGTACGCACGGTAAATGTTTTTTAAAACTCGTGATGGGATGTCAAAATGGATGTACTTAGAAATGAAAACAACAAAATCCCAATCTGCAAAAGTGCATATTACAGTTCTAAAACCTTACTTATATACAGACAAGCGATTGAGATCTTTAGATTAAATAATTATACATGTATATAAGGAACTTTGAAAGCCAACTATCAATTATCCAGGACAAACGTAGCTCTGATTGAGCTTGTTAATGATCTTAAATAGAAATGTATGCTGCTGTCCACGCCACCTAGCCCCCTGTTCTAAATTCTTTGCAGTCTAATAATTGGTACCACAAATGAGGAAAACGTTTTGGAAGTTCTTTTTACGATACCCACATTTAATTCAATACAGGTGCATTTTAAAATCACTTTTGCAACATGGTACTTAAAAGCTAGTTTTTTAATAGAGACTTTATGCATGTATATAAATTAAAGAAAATTAAAATAAATGTTAAACGTTAAAACGTTATTCGTCAAAACCATCTGTAAATTCAAAAAAGGTTACCAACATGATATTCTACAAATCTCTGTGTGCCGAGTGATTACAGTACTAAAAATCACGAATTTCAAATTGACAATTAGGCCGATTTCACTCCGGCCCGCTTCCTATCCCCTTAACACTTGCAATCACTTCTATTCCGTTCCGATTCCAATTCTAATTACACTTCGATTGCATTCGGATTCTTTCGATCCTAACGATGTGTTCTAAACGATCTTTTCACTCCTCTTCGTTTCTTCCGCTCCTTATTTTGATTGGTAAATAGTTTAAAAGAATCGGTAGGAGCGCGAAGAAGCGATCCAAGCGCTACTATTTATAACCAAAAAACTATTGATAGTTACTGTAGAGATTCGATTCATTCCGGCTAAAACGCTCCGAACTTTCCGCTTCAAGTGATTAAAATATCAACTCTAATTCAATTCCGCTTCTATTGTGCTCCTTCACAGATTTAATTGCGTTAGGCTTCCGATCCGTTTATCAATTTCATGATTTTAGCACTGTAACCACCTTCAGTTTATCGTTAAGCGTACATCTTTGTTTGCAAGACGGCGTCAGTGGTTGAAGAGTTTATGAAGGTTTAAAAAATCTTTTGAAAGAACTTAGAAGCTCGATCTGTTTCTTTTATCGCTGTCATTTTTTCTTGTTGATTTGACTCCAGCTCTGATCTCAGTAAGACATCTTACTTGTTTGTTTATATAAGTACCTGTTGGTGGAAAGTGTGGGGTTGGTTCACCACAGATTCTGGTTTAAACCCCCAGTGGCGTATTGTTTTGCCACTGACCGTTCCAAGACGGTAACCCCTCGGGTTCTTACTATGGGTTGGCTGTGTCTTCTGTGTGTTGCCATTCCTGATATGAACCCTCTGGTTCTCACTATTGTTAATTATGTGTGGCGTCTGTGCCCCTCTCGCCATATTGGCTATGGGTTGGCTGTGTCTTCTGTGTGTTGCCATTCCTGATATGAACTCTCTTGCTCTCACTATTGTTAATTGTTTGTGGCGTTTATGCTGCTCTCTTTATTACAGTTGTGTGGGTTGACTGTGTCTTCTGTATGTGGCCATTCCTGATATGCAATATTTATTTTTCTATAGTTAGGAACCTAATAATCTGAAAAATGGTACTTTATTTCGGAAACAAGGATGGTTAAATGTTTATTGGATAACTGATGCAATAACTGGCTAACGCCAAGACGATTAAACAGAAAACATAACAAATATCTTATATAACATGCACCTGTTTTTGGTCAGTGACTTTGCAAATGGTAAACAGAAAAAAAAGAACAGGAAGTATTATTGTTTCAGGTTATCTTTTGCTTGCTGTTTTTTATCGGAATGTCGTGTAGATGCCATATATTTGTCGTTTTTCGATAACCCACGTACACAAAAACATAAATTAAGTTTTTCGTATTCTTATTGTTGTCCTATTTTAGACTTCCAGGAAACTCTGCAACATTACTGACTATTTCCCGGATACGGGACAGCTAGTAGACTACCCACAAGGCACTAATAACGGCTAAAATGAAGTTAAAACCAGCCAATACGACTTTGCAGAAATCAGTTACACTATTCTACAGATACTCCAAAGTGGGATTAATATTTGGTTCTTTGTTGTTGTTTTTATTTGAAATGAAAGGTTTGAAAATAAAAATTTCTAGTTAAACTTTTACTGGAAATTTGAAATAACGATACGGTTCTTACTTTGTTCTTGGTTTCCTTCAGGTCTTTGTACCGATGGTCTGATAAACAGAAATAGCTCTTACACGGCAAACTGAACGTGTTAGTCTGGTTTGATGAAACACATTCAATAGAATCGATTCCAAGGTCAAAAGTGGAACGCCTACTGTTCTTAGCTCCACCATAATAAGTCATCACGATGATCAAACATATAATGGTAACCGTTATTATTGTATTGATAATAAAGAAACAATAACAGGAAAAACTCTTCGACAGTAACGGAACATTTCGCTTCTTTAAAACATTTTGAACGTATCCTCCCCTTCGGCTGGATAGAACAGTATTTTGCCTATTTTCATGTCCGATTTCTGTGAAAGTTCTTAGTCCGATAATCATATCTGAGACTACATCAGCAATATCGGCTGCCATTCCAAATTCATCGGCCACTCTTAAAACATCTCCATATACCTTTTCAACGCAAACTGAAAATGAATTGTATCTATAGAAGCTGAAGAAATTCATTTCCGAAACGAAATCAAGCTCTGTTTGAAGGCGCTCCAAAAGTGTTCCTAATACTTGTATGATGCAGTCAGTAACACGACTTGTTTCATTTTTGCAATACTGTTCATGTACAAATACCAAGCATTTTATTGCATAAGAAGGAAACTCAGACTCGATGGGTGGACTAGTCATACATTTACATCTACTTCTGTTTGGCACCTGTCTCATAAGATGTCTTACTTCTTCGTTCCCCTCATTTCCATTAATCAGTAATTTTAAAAGTCTGTACACCTTTTTATGCTTTTCTGACATGGATGTTAGCATGTAATGCTTTTCAGATTCCGTTATAGTCAATCTTACAGATGATGCATAGTTCGGGAGACGTCTTTGGTATTTTCTCATTAGGAGAAAACTTCCTGTGCTTTCAATGATATGACCCCAGTCATTAAAACGAACATTCAGATCTCGCCGAAAATCATTTTGGAGTCGAAATCTACATGCCGCAGAAATGTCTATGCTGACTATATTTACTTCAGCGCTAACACTGATTGGAACATAAAGTGCCAGTTTGGATGCTGGTCCATGCAAACGAATATACTGAAAAGGTAAATCTGGTAGATTATGGTTTTCCACAGATCTTTTTAAGCGTTTATGAAACTTATCAGAGACTCTCTCAAGTTGCTTTTTTGCACGTTTATCAATTGAAACGTCGCTCTCTGCTAAAACAAGAATATAGTCGAACTCGTCTGGAAATGCATTTTTGGTCCCATCGTAGAAACTGCCAACTTCAAGCAGACGTGTTTCATTGTAAGCAGTTACGATTTCAAGGGATTCAACAATCGGTTTAATCAAATTATGAACGCATGATTCTGTAAACCTCTGAATTCGGTCTACATCATCCTGACTGATTTTATACTCGCACTCAGTTCGAAATAGTTCTTGTAAGTAATGTTCTGTCGCTTCAGCATTGTTTGCCTGCTCTTCATGACCTTGCAATAATGGGATCGATTCATCATATCCGATTTCTACAATCACATCTGTATTGTTAGCCATACTGAAGGTCTTCGGTGGTGAAATTTGTAAGTCAATAGTACATTCTGAAGAAAACAACAACATCGAAACATGAGCAGGAGCCAATATATAGTACATCTGGTTTTGCGTTATCGATGTTGCGGAATGGAATATTTCATTATTTTTACTAGTTTCTGAAAGTAGAAACTAGGTCATGGAAGACGGCACTCGTTTTATGACCTCAGAAGCGTTCCATATATGCAGTTTTCATTGGTTAGAAATTAATTGATGAAAATAAAACAATCGTCTTTATATTTCAGAAAAAAAATCTGATTGCGCGTTGAAAACATTGAAAGCAACCGAGCACGACAAAAAAGAAAATATTGCAGTCTCGGTTTGATTTAGTCTGTTTATGGGCAGTAATGGAAATACATTTTTACATCAACTCGCTCCTCGTTCGACATTGTGATATCTTAATTAAAAACTACCTTTAACTTCCCTTAAGCATCATAAGCAAATAGTAATATCATTAGTAAATATTTTGTGAAAGATGAAAATAACACAACCTCTGTTATTAATCAACACTATTGACCTGGCACTCATGCATTTGACACTGAAGTCGGTCGTTAACTACTAATCTATTTTATTATCGCTATGAATGTATATAATAAATTTTTAAACGGTCAATGTTTATGATTAAATAAAGCATATACGCTTTTGTCCGTTTCAGATACTCTAATTATTATGAAATTCGGAATTTTCAACATGGTAAGAAACCCGATTATATAAGTGTAAAACACGTAATCCAACGTTACGGTGTTTCTTCTGTAAAAAGGTGGAATATGCATATGCATATCAAAAATAGTGCGTTAAAATCCCGAATCTCAGCGCTCTTTTACTAATGGGAGAAACCAAACCGAAAAATTCGGTTTATCGCTGGAAGACTGTAACGGAAAATTTCGTAAATCAATTAACCTAATTAACAGTCATTAATGTTCATGTCATTGCAAAAAGGTCATTTTTTAAGTAATTACTAGGTATTATCTACTGTAAAACTGGATTTATTCGCGTTAGTTTTATTTTCGCGAATCTTTGCGAATCGCTTGCCTCGCGAATTCATAAATATCGCGAATATATGATGAGTGTTCATATATCCGATAATAAATATCCGAAAAGAGGCAATTTAAAATAAAAATGTTAATCACTTAAAACGATACATATTATTCCTTATGAGGCACCATTCATTTATTTGATTTAATCATTTAAATAAATTTGGCAAATAATATAAACGATTATTTCTTTAAATTATGTAAAGTTTTGAGTAATTTATTCGGATATTGGAAACAAGATAGCTTTTGTCAGCGTTGTTTGTTATAATTATGCCACACGTAAACAAAAGACAGCTTGCCTAACAATATTATGTTTATTTAAAATTAATTGCTTTATATCTAAGTTGGGACAATGGTATTTATCTGTTACCGTTTGCATGTGTTTAACGATGAAATTGTGATCATGGTTATAAAATTATACTTTTATATTTTCGGTTTCGAGTATGACGACGTCGCGAATTTATGAATACGCAAATAAAGAAAATTGCTGATTTTTGACGAAAATCGCGAAATTTTGACCTCGCGAATTTAATGCGTTTTACAGTATTATAATGGATAACTGTTTTGGAGCCACTCTTTTATTTTGACAATAAATAATAAAGAAACAGCAACACTGTAATTAGATTTTTTTCTTAAAATTTGACTTTTTGAAAATCACTAATTTTCTTATGAGATTATCTAAGTCACATGTAAACAATTTCTTACTAAATGATATTTGAGAAAAAATATGCGATGCGTTTCAAAGGACTGATAGTGTAAAAATACTGATCGATGATTCCGTGTTCTCCTAAATAGGCAAGTATGGACTTTTTAATAAAAAGAAATAAAAATCGACGGGTTTCCGACGGAAAAACAGGGTCGGGTTTTGAAAAGCGATTTTTATACTTTTAAATACGTTTCGGGCGTCCTCCAGTAAATCAGGGTCGGGTTTTGAGAAGTCAAAATGTTGTCACGTTTAAATACGTTATGGTCGTGTAAAGGATATGCGAAAACTCGTGGGTTCAAATGGTGGTTCAACCAGTTTTATTTTAAATTTTAAATTTTAATCCGTGCAGACCCTTATTTATATATTGTCTGTGTAGTTCATGTATGTAAATTAACTGCATCGATAAAATGAGTATAGGTTAAAAGCAAATTGCATGCATAGCCTCAGTATACGCTTGCATAATGTCAGAAATATAATTGTTGACACAAACATAATTTGAAAGGTATCCTGAAATAAACTTAAATTAAACAATTTTAAGTTAATTCTATCAAGTAAATTTCAAAAGAAAATAAAAAAGTGTACATGTATTTCAATAAAGTGAAGAGTGTTAGTCATTTCAATATTGTTTAAAATACCAAGTTTTTTGTATTATTATGTTTTATTATTCTTCCGGGTTTACATGCACATCTTAACTACCTAATTTGAGATATATTTATTTTTCTTTGGTCTACTTCATTTGAAGTTTTATCTTCACTAAAACATGGGGTGCCGGATTTATATTTGTATAGCAGATAAGAATTCAATCAAATTTTGGAACGAATATTATTTGTTATCTTTAAGCGGACCCCAAAAAATGGCTAACTTTATACATTTAGGAGTAATTTTGTTGTTTTGCGTTTCAGGTAATGGAGTAATTTTATGTTTTACGTTACAGGTACAGTAATGCATATTCATTCGGTTAACATCTTTCCGTTGTCATTTAACAACCATTAATTTAATCAGTTTTTAAATATCATTTTAAATCGAATTTTGAAAATTATCAATTTATATGTCACTTACTTGTTTTGAAGACACACTTTTCTTTTCATACCTAGGAATGATTGTGACGAAGAGAACATTTTAAGGTGAACGTAGTTGTTCATGAAAAAAGTGTCACTGTATACAGCGTGTTGTGTATTTCGGCTTAATTTGAAAGCAAATACCCACAAAAAAGAACCTATCGATTTTAAAATATGACTTATACCCGCTTGATACTTCGCTCACTGTCACGGGTTATTTGGTTTTTCCACTGACTTGGTTTCTGGTTGGATATGGGGATTTTATTGGCAATTCCATATGATCTCATAATGTTGGAAGTTTAAAGAGTACTATTCTCCAAGCGGGGATATTTTTTATTATTTGTTTAGAAAGTTTAAGTTTGCTTCCATATTTCGACTTTCAACTTAAGAAATTAATAACCTGAATAGTAATCGTTAAACTTATCAAATAGAAAGTGAAATATGCGTATCAGGAATTGCTACAACCTCAAAATACATCCTCACCACGTGGTCAAAAACTAGAGAAAACAAAAAACAGAGAGTATGGGTATAAATATGACACGTAAGGGATAACCGACGTGAAACGGTCAGTGGCAAGACCTTTGCTGGTTCTATGGTGAACCAGCCCCAATAGGTTCTCAAATGAACAAAAAAGTACAAGTTGACTTGCCAAAGTACACAAACATATAAAACATAAAATATAAGAAGTTGATAACGTAGTCAAGAAAAACGGTACATGTAGGTATGACCTTAGAAAAACCAGAGCGCCTGGAATCAAGCCAGCAAGGGCACATCACAATAATAGAGATTACATCATTAACAATTTTTTTTTCACAATAGATCCTTTAAAATTAAAACAATAAAGCTAAAATTCCAAATAATAAGTTCAATATCATATCTTTCATGCTTTATGCACCAGATTTTTTAAAGACGATCACATAAATTAACTCTGTGCAACAAAGTATTAGTTTACAAGTACCAAGACTAGTCTATATAATACAATTTGGAGTGTAGGGCAAATTTCCTTATGAACAAAACTGTTATTGCTTTTTTTGCTATATGACGAATTCCTTTTCATGAACTTTAAAGGTAAAATGATTTCTCTAAATGTCTTAATATGTTATAAAGTGTAAACTAAAAATTCGCCTGTGCTTATCAGTTTATTACTTTATTATTTTAGTTCACACATTACTTACACACAATATCATACTTGAGAATCAATAGAAAAAGTCAGAGATACAATTCTAAAATTTATTAATTATTGAGAAAAGAAGAAGCATTCGAGAAAACAGTTAAACATTAATCAAATTATTTTAATAAGAAGAAATTTCTAGTTAAGATCAAGTTAAGTTAATATCAATACACACAATCGAACTAAAACAATGATAATATCAATGTATTACATGTTCCCTTAATTTCATGTCAGTTTTGCATATTGCATCATTAAAATAAACAGAATAATGCAAATGAAAACAACAGGTGCAATATCCGATGTATTAAGAGTCTGGGCCAAGCACACTAACTTTTGTTTGTTCATAGAAGCTTTTTACATGTACTGAAATTTATTAGCTGATTTGGTAATTGAATATCGAAAATTGTTGGCTAAATGTACAAGATGTTTGTGTCTACGTTGGTCATACATGTAACTGTGACAAATACAGCTGCATTTTGCATTAAAGGACGATAAACGATAAAACCTTTTTTTTTTCATTCTTAAAGTGTTTAGAAGATGTGAACGACTGAATAGTCTCAGACAATACCAGTTAAACTAGTGAAGAAACGTTATTAATTTAATTGTTTAAGTTATTAAACTGACCACGGAAGACCAGTCTCAGATCTCAGAAATCAGGCTCCAAGGTTATAAAGCTGAGTTTGGAAACCAGTCTCAAATCTAAAGCATCTGATTGGCTGAATGGCGACTGGTCGCCATTTCAGCCAATCAGATGCTTGAGATTTGAGACTGGTTTCCATGCTCAGCTTTATAACCTTGGGCACTGATGGATCGCAATTATTGTGTTTAAGCTCAGAACTGACCAATCAGAAAAGTGTATTCCGTCCTTGGTTTCCATACTCATTTTATAAGCTTGGAACTGCTCTGCCTCCTGCGAGTGAATATATTGTTGGCTTCAAGGATTCTGGTTAAAGAAGAATTTCGGGTTCTTCCAGGCATAATGTTTCAGGTCTGGGTTGGCACATAGGTAGAACTAACGACCTAAAATCTAACAAGAAAGCTCCAAAATATTAAAGCTTCTGTCTACCGGAGGACATAAACCCACAGCGAGAAGCCAGTGAATGTCAGCCAATAACCTTAACTACTGAGCCACACTGCTCCCCAACCCTAGCAATAGTTGAGAAGCCTTTGGATAAAAGGATAAGAGTGATCTTCAGTCTCAGATCTCAATCTTAACAGGTTTTACTCAGTTTCACCAAGCAGATTCCTTTGATATCAGAAAATACCTACAGTATTACAGTATTGTAGAAATTGTTACCAGGATTTGCATAAATAACTCCTCTTATTCAAATTTACCACTATCCCAAGAAATCAGTGTTCATTAATTAAGTCTGCTAGAATTATATATTGCAAATATTGTATAATATATGGTGACTAAATTATACTAGAAAATTCGTGTTTGATTTTAATACTAACTGAGTTAACCTATACAATTGGTGATGCAATAAAATAGTTTTCAATATTGGATACAGTGAAATTTAAGTTATCAGGAAGTTGAGCGAATGCATTTTAACTGACAAAATAAGGAAGTTAGATGTTTGATAAAAACCCAAATAGGTAAACAGAAAAGTAGAATATTTGTTCTGATAAGAAAATACATGTATTATATATTAAATTTTGAATCTGCAAAAGAAGTATATATTTTATACTGTTGATAAGGAAAATGTTTCAGGTTTGTGTCAGCTAATACTTAAACTGAAATTTGAGCTTTTTGTTAAAGATATTACTTTTGTTATAGGTACAATCGGAATGGAACACACCGGTATATGTTGACAAATAAAAGAAATGCTTACTGTATAAGGGAAAACATATTAAGCCTTGTATAGAATTTTCAAAAGTTCAAAATTTGATAATAAGTTTTATTACAAATGTAAATTTAAGTGTCAGTCTTTTTATCCAATAATCCCAATGAAGATGATAAAGTCAGAGAATTAAACTTAATCCCCTATCCATTTATACAGACAAGTGTAGATCAAAGGCATTCGGTACATCCGTGCTAGCTGATTAGGATCTATACTTGTCGCTTCTTGGTCAGAAATAGCTTATGAATCTAAAGGTCACTGTCTAAAAACATGTATTTGTGACATTAAAAAATATTTTCCACTATTTGCTGAAAGGGGACATGTCCTACTTCTACTTCTACGCCAAACATGTATTCGATATTAAGTGTAGATTATCAAGATATTATCTTAATGTTGCTAAGTCTATTATTTCCTGGAACTGTGAAGTATATCGATTTACAGATAATGTCTATAAACTTGTATCAAAATTATGCATAACATCAAGGACCAGGTTTAATACGGCTTAGTCTGTTGTCTGTTGAAGTTGGGACAGGGAAGGGCTTCTTCAGTTGTGAATATATTATATAAAATTAAACATGTTTGGCATCAAGAGTATATTATTTTGACACAATGTTTATGTGGCATATTCAGGGGCCGATCAAGAGGGGGTTTAGTGGGCTTGTTCAAATCTCGTTTGGGAAGTATAATTTACTTTTTCATGTGGACCAGAAAGTTGAAAACTATCGCGTTACTACCTTAAAACTGTCCCAAACGAATCCTCTTGCTGGAAAATTTGTATCTAACCCTTGCTCATTACATTGCAGTTCTAAATGCATATGTACGATATATAATTGACTTAGATTGTTAACGATACCATGGTAATAACTGAAGATGATCATAATTTATATGGCAATAGATTGGGGTTATCAATTACATTCATATACAGTTGAATAAAAAACTATTGTCCCCACATGATTCTCTTAACTAATCAACATAAAGAATTATGCGATATAACATCTTTAATCTCTAAGTTATTTAGCAAAACTGTCCATTCTCTAGGATAAGCCTCGAGTAGAACAAATTGAATAATTAATAAAAAATGTTAAATTTTAAAATTAATTGTTTTGACTGAGAATATATTTTCTGTTCAAAAGATGATTGGACCTATACTTAAGGATGAAAGTTTGGCTAAAGCCATCGGGCCGTTATGCTACTCTTGGGCCGTTTATTACGCCCCGGCCCCGCTCAGCCGTTATTATCCTCTAAATAATATTAAAATTCGTTGTTTTTTTTTGTTTCATGAACTAGCTGCCCAGTGTGATGGCTGCAGTCCAAGTGATTGTATTGCTAGGTGGGTACGTTCTCGTGCTATGTGTAATTTATTTTTATAAATAATATCCATTTTCTGTAGATCCGAAATTGAACATATTTGGTGTTAGCATTTATTTGTCAATGACATTGTAGCCCCTCTCATTGTGAAGTTACGTGTATTTTGGTGCAAATTTTTAACCATATAGTCGATCCCTTTAATCAGGATCATGGTCAGAACGAGTCATTTAGTCCTATGTAAATGTTATTTTTACAGGGGGCACTGCATTCAAATATAGTTGTGCGAGGACTAGGTTGCATTGGGATAAAAAAAATGGCACCTCAGTGTATGTTTAATAAAAAATTGATATATGTACATGGACCGTTTGCAATTGTTATTCGGTATGGCATAGTATCAAAGACTGGTACATACTTGCAATTTTGGGTATCATGAAATCCTATATGGCTTTTTTGATGCCAAAATTTAAATTATTATTCCTATGAAGCAATTGTTGTTTATCAAATAGTTACAGCTAGTAATAATTACATTGTACCAAAGTGGTAATTTTCTACTGACAGGGAGTATATTAACATGGAAAAGAACTTTTCTCGCTCGCGTTCGCGGCAACCTTGGCTGATCGTTTGGAGAGACATGCTTTTTCTCCTTGTCTTAAAAGTTTGGTAACATATATAACCTTACATTGCAGGCACGCAGGATACGTACTCTTCGCTTTATTTGTGACAAGTGTGGTTTTAATCTGTATTTTTGTATACGTGATTTGTGCTAACTGCTGCTGCTGTTGCCGATCTAAAAGCCATGTGGGTCATGTATATAACAAGCCGTCTTGCTCTGAGGGAGCACGTAAGTACATGTTAACTACAAGAAGATCACGTTTATGCAGATTTTTCGTTCAACGCAAATCGAGGGCTCAGTGCAAAACTATTGTAACTCCTTCTTTATTGCCATGTAGTTACAATAGTTTTGCTCAGTGCAAAACTATTGTAACTCCTTCTTTATTGCCATGTAGTTACAATAGTTTTGCACTGACCCCTCGATTAATATTCTGTTACCAATTTCATGCGTTGATGATTACGTTAATCAGGGTTATCCGTTTTGGGAGTTTTCCCGGCTAGCCGAGTGGGAACGTTATCAGAATTGCATGGCTAAGAGCGGTAGTCGTACGGTACGGGTTCGCTTCTTAGTTTGAGAAATATCATTTTATAGTATAATACTATGTTGAAGGTTGTACAATTACTAATAATATTCAAACTGATTATTACATTATAGTAACCAGTATTTGAAATGCTAGAAAATAAGTTATATTATCAAATATCGATATGAACCTTCTAACTTCATGAATTAACGAAATTCAATTTGCGTCTCCTTCATATTTTCGTTTTTTTTGTCTTGCAATCTGACATCTTTTTGAAAATATGAAATAACATTTTTTGCAGTTTATGACTGGCCGACGACGAATCACGACTACAGCCAGACGGGGTACGTGATAGGAGGTTACACCGAAGCTCAGATTCATACCGCTAATGTTCAACCAGGGACTGTACAGAGATGGGAAGTCCCGCCTACCATGATTCATACAGCCAATGTTCAACATGGGACTGTACAAAGATGGGAAGTCCCGCCTACCATGATTCAGACAGCCAATGTCCAACATGGGACTGAACAGAGAAGGAAAGTCCCGCCTGCTTTGAAGGAAAGAACTACTCCGTAAATAAACAACAAAAGACAGATGATGCAAAAAGGGGAAATTTAAGGATAAATCTCGCGTAGAGTGGTTTTTACAATAACTAATAATGCACATTTTGACTAAATATTGGTATTTTTACATGAAATGCATATAAAACAATTTCGTCTGTTTACATTTATTACGCCATTTCCAAGATTGACGTCAATTTCCCAAAGATACTTTCGGATCGCCCCATTTGTTCCTGACATTTGACGTTATAAATTAATTAATTACAATTGAATTTTATTACATGTAGTTTAATGTTCCTCTTGATTCCATAACCTGGGATTTATACATTCAGGAATGAATATTCCTTTATAAAACAATGTAAGTTTTCATTCATACATTTCTTTTACATCGCGTTTCAAATATAGGGTATCATAATTTAAAAGGTAACTGCATATAACATGCTTGTTATAGGGATACGAAGGTGATGACATTGTTTAGATCAAGTGTGCATGAAATGTATGACTTACAACCCAATATGACCTAAATATTTAAAAATGGTTTCGGAAAGTTGAAAGAAAACATGAATAAAACTATCTATAATATATTTCAACATATTCGACCTTTTAGCGAACAGGTAACGATTTAAACTGTAGATACCATTTCGATTTGATATTTGTTTTACTTTAAAGGAAGAACAAACGCTTATTTTAAATTAATGCTAAACTTTAAAGCCACAATAAACTTGCCAAAACGTTTTTTGTTTCATTGTGAAAATTAATTAACCACGTTGACCCTTTTCAAAAGAAAGTATAAATGACCAACTATTTATGCCCTCAAATAATCTCCAATCATTGAGACCCGGTCCGAATAGTATTTTTGTAGCCCACAAAATTACTAACCAATGTTTACAATCACTCGGCAAAAAGTTATCGTTTTTTTCCGTAAGTGGGCCGTAAGAACGAAGTGACGTCATTCTGTATAATTAGCGACCTTCGCCTGCCGAGAGTTGCCGAAAATCAGCTCGGAAAGATTCGCTGTTTTTTTTTGTAAACAAAATAAACGATCCGAAAAACGTCCAAAACATGCTGTAAATCAATAAGATAATACCCTTTTCTTATTGTAAGGTTTATTTTGTGTGTTATTATTCATACAGGTGAAATCTAAAATGTTTTGGTTAATAAAAAATATGCTGTTAAGCAAGTTTATTGTGGCTTTAACCAGTTGATGAATGAATATTTTTTTTTTATTTTACAATGTATCAGTGCATGGTCTTTTGCATTTTGACTTAAAATAATAAATGGTCCGGGATATTTTTACATCTTGATTCGTTTAACATTTTTTTACATAAGATTAAAATATTTTGAAAGCGTGTTATTTTTCGTCATTTTAATCTTACCTCTTAATCAAAATAACAAAATTTAAAAAAAATGCATTTTACTACTTTTCGTTAGAAATTGCGGACAGGTAAGAACTTCGGATACAATATGCATTTAGAATCGACTTATCGTAGAAGACAATATAAGTGAAGATTTCATAGTCATTTTAGATGCAAGATATAGTGGACTCTCCGATTCCAGAATCGTTCCTGTTGTTTTTTTTGCAAGTAGCGGTGTATAAAACCTCTACACTAGACATTGGTTTACAGTCTCATCCGAAAAAAAACTATATTTCAAAGTAAGTTTTAGTTATCGAAATGCGATAAAAAAACGATCACTGGTCTTCAGAAGCGCTAAACACTGAGCTATTGATCCTCTCTTTTCGAATAAAGTCATCAACCAGTGCGATACAAGCGGCAAATATCTAATTGGTCAGATTCAAACGATTTGATTGGTTAACTCTTTGTGGAAACCGTTAAAATAAATGTTTTTTCAATAATTGACGTCAACACGGTATACATTGACATATTGATGCAAACACCCGTTTTTAAAGCGTACATTTTAAATGACACAATCTTAAATATTTACACTTCAATGTCGCCCTCTGCGATGAAGTCTTATTCATCTAACGAATCATATCTTCTCATGGTAAACAGTGTGTCGTTTTATTTTAAAAGGCGTGGCTACAGTAGAACCGTTCACAATTTATTGGACGTTGCACAATGTTTTGACGTGTGACGTCGCAGAGCACGCACGTTTTGCCACGAATTGCTCTGAAAAAGCGTACCGTCATTCACTTTGTCGTCAACATGGCTGTTCCAACAGCCATTCGAAAAACCCGAAATATCACGAATTCTTCTCATAATGTCTTTATTAATGTAATTGTGTGCGTTCACGTGCTTTACACACTTTAAACAACCCAACTGTTTTCCATACGCTAATGAAAACCATCAAATATCGATTTAATCCTCAAATAAAATTTTACAGTGTATATTCAAATACCATTGATAATTCTTCCACTTCCTATTCAAAATTAATACAATGCAATGTGTGGATTGAAAACATATAAATTCACCATACCATGTTATTTTTTAAATTTTTTATTAATAACGTTTAAAGTTGAACTCATGTTTATCATAGCTTATTTGCTTCATATATATTCAAATTTTGGGTAATGAATTCTGTTTGTTAATAATTTTTGAACAATAGTGCATATGTGTTGCGATATTACCCAGTATTTTCATATTTGTCGTGTTCGGTGGCTTTCAAAGTTCCCTTTTCATCTATTTCAACCTGGGAGCGAACCCGCATCGTCACGGCAACAGTGCCTAGCCCCTGCACTTCCGACACACACAAAAGTTTATCGGATACCCCTGATGTACGGTTGTCATCTCTGCAAGACATCGGTAACGGGTTATTTTACTGATAACAGTACTGTACTGACTATATGTACAGGGAGACTTTTTACGGCCGTCACGTTGCACAAATAGCGCTTCTGTGAATTTCAAATAATATTGCCTCTAAGCTGGTCGCTTCCAATATTTTATATGGAATGTAATTATTTTAAAATGGCGTTATAACTTAAATATCAAAATATATTGCTACAGACACAATTTACGTGACCCATTATGTATGTTGTGCATACACAGCAAACTCGATGGTCCAATCTAATAAGTCATCAGTTTCGACATCAGGGCCCAAGATCACAAACAATTTAACGGCAAAATTATTTTCAATTTAAATTCTGAGTAAGTTCTGGTTATTTAATTTCATGTACATTGTATCATACTTTATAAAGATGAAAAAACATCTCCATATTTTCATAAAAAAAATTAATAACACTTGGTAAAGCTCAGTTATTCTAAGATATAAGTTTAAGTGTAAACTCAGACTTATAAGATTCCACTCTAACACGGTTTAAGGGATAACGCATTTTCAAAACTGCACTTAAAACATAAAAAAGTGTTCTTAAAACATAATTATAAACTTCTATTTACACTTTATATTCGTCTTCTACGATGAAGTCTTATTCATCATAATTTCTGATGTTAAACAGTGTGACGTATTACTTTAAAAGGCGTGGCTACATTAGAGCCATTCACACTTTATTGCATGTTGCACGCTGTTTTGACGTGTGAGGTCGCCGAACACGCACGTTTTGCCACGAGTTGCTGCGAAACATCGGGCCGTCATTCACTTTGTCGTTAACGTAGCTGTTCCAACAGCCATTTGAAAAAGTCGTAATATCACAAATTCTTCTTGTTATTTCTGTATAAATGAGATAATTTATGATTAGACATATAAGGACTGAATCGATATTTGATGGTTTTCATCAGGGTATGAAAATCAGTTGTACATCAAAATTGTACTTTTCATGAGTTGCGCTCAACCCGAGGCAAGGCGGCGTGGGCAGTAATATGCATTTCCATTACTGTCCATGAACAGGCTCAATCAAACCGAGCCTGCAGTATCATATTTGTCATGTTCGTCGGCTTTCAAAGTTCCCTTTTCATCTTTTTTTGGATTGTTTAAAATCACTTGAGAAGCTATGCGGGCTTCACACACTTTAAACAAACCAACTGTTTACTATTCAAAATTGAAAATGCATCAAATATCGATTCAATCCTTAAATAAAAAACACGTGTATGATCAGAAACTAAAAATTGTCACTTCCAACTCGTGATTGTTATATTCAGGATATATATTCTCAGATCCAATTTCAATTATATATTCTGTTTAGTTCTGCCTATTGTTTTCTCGTTTAGGGCAAACACACTATATTATTTGGGGACCATACGCCGCTGTAAATGGAATGGTATTTATCTGAAAAAAAAACTTATTGAAGATTCAATGTTCATCGCCATATTCATACCAGTGTTTCGGATGGATCTAAATTATGCCATTTATTGGTTGCGATTAACCCGGAGCTAGGCGCCATAGGCTGTAATATGCATTTCCATTACTGTCCATGAACAGTCTCAATCAAACCGAACCTGCAATATTTTCATTTTTGTCGTAATCGATGCCTTTTAAAGTTCCATTTTCATCTATTTTAATTTCATAGTAAAAGTAGAGTTGTTTGTGCATTGTGGCGGCTATAAAAAGTCTCCCCGTACATTCAATCAGTGTCGTTATCAGTAACGTCATTTTGAAGGTCGTTGAGCACGAAACCTATGTACAATGTTAACAGTACCTCTAAAATTTACTATAGTTTGCTTTAATATTTCGGCCAGTTTTAAGGTGGTTTCAATATTCCTTCGTAAATAGATATTGATATTGTTCAATCACCCACATGTCATTGATATATTTCCTGCTTTTTTATGTTTGCATTTGGCATTGTCTGTGATATGCAATATTTATATTCTAAAAATTAATTCACTTTCAAAATAAAATTATTCACGTTTGACATTGTTACGCTTTGTGACAGTCTATATGTAGTATGTAGCCAGTCTATGTAGAATTTGCAAGGTTTTTGGTTTTCCCGGGTATTTTGACGTTTCGCATGTAGTTTTCGTGCAAATGTGTCTTATATTCTGATTTTTCGTTATTTTGAATCACTCGAGGCTAGTATTTGACAGCGAATACATTATGGTTGCTTCCCACCCGCCCACCCAGCTGGTTTTGTCATCGATGATTTTGAAGTTAGTTAAATGTTTTCATTTGGGAGTACTTGTTTATCTATGTCGATAGTACCATGAATTTAGAATACATTTCGATCTTGTTCTCAATTTTACACAGTATATTTTAGGTCTGACGTATATTCACACAACAGCTCTGAAACCGAGGGACATACGTTCGGGATGCCTATTATCCAGGACTTTACAATGAAGTGTGCTTCACCTGAAATCATTCGACGAACTTTACTGTGCAAAATGGTAATCGTTGAAGTTAAATGGAACTATATGAATCTTAACATGATATTTTTGTGTCGATTCCTTTGATTTGTAAAGACACATGTGACATAATCAGTGTAAAGATTTTGAAGTTCTTCGCGGTACGGAGTAAAGCGAAGAATGTTGTCTTAACGTTCTGGTGCACAACATCGCGGAAGGATTTGTGCGAATTACTCGTGTGGTTAGTCACGTGGTAATACACGGGAGATAAAACCCGCGTGTTGTTATTAAAATTCACTTCTACGGCTCGACTTCGTACTGATAACTTTACAATTATAGTTATTCAAATTGATAAGGATATAACATTTAATAGAATGTCTTAGCTAGTGACTTGATATTGTTGAAGTGTAATCAATGTGCACAACTTGGACAAAATTCGTAGTTCCAATATTCTGAGGAATGGTCTGAGAAATTCTGTTCTGAAAAGAACGAAATGATATAGAATTTCGTGCATTTGCTACGGATACACGGTTCCTCCCAAAAGAAGGGGGTTTTACGTGGGCGGCAAGCATTCCTATGACGGATATACGAGCACATTCACTGAAAAATTTATATGCAGCATAGTAAAGTTAGCTGCGCATATATGAAATTATTTCCGTTTTGAATAATACGAACTTGACGGTAATTGTCAGCGTGGAGGGAAAAGGTGCGTGTATCTCGTGCGATTAGGCTATTTAAGTGTTGGTTTTATCTGTGTACACCATTCGAGGCGTTTATATTCAGCGGTAAACATGTCGGCAAGGAGAAGAACACATTTATGTAGCAGATTACTCGGAGAGTTGCCAACGCTTTTTTAAAACTTGATGCAGTGAACTGAAGGTTTAAAGTTTGAGACAGAATAGGCAGCACAGAGTGTCAGAATAAAGCTTTATCGACGCATTAAAAGATGACGTGGCAGTCAACAAGGACATGTGGCAACAGGGAGTTTTCTCCAATAGAAAGTCATTGGTTGCAGTCAGAAGTAGGGCACTTCGCCAGTAGTTGCGCCGCTGCTGATTTAACAGGAACCGAAGCGATGGGAGCCAAAAACTAAGATTTTTGTGATAAGTACCTTTTTATTGCATCGGCTTTTGTTAAATTAGAAAACCGGGTATCTTCTTTGGTTTGAAAATATTGTAACTGTTGTGGACCATTTTGTAAAAGGAAGATTAAAATGCTGCTTGGCTTTTTGTATAGAAATCATTTAAGTCGAAAAAGAAGTTATAGACATCGGTTATTTCAGTTTGCGGTAAATGGAAATCGTGATTTGGCATGAGGGAAGCAAGACCAGTAATTCTAAAATAGCTGTTTTTCATATTGAATGAAGTGTTGTAATAGAGGCAGAATGTAATTGTAATTATGAGTTAAGAAGTGAATGTACATTTTAACAAGAGAACTTAATGTTACATTTATTTTAAACATGTAAACAGCGATGTTAGCGAGCTGTATGTTAAGCCGATAATTTGTTAACAGTGATAGTGAAAATACTATTTATTTATTTTTATTTTTTTTTTTTGCTTACAGTCATGCCGTTTAACAATCAGATGAATTTCATAAAAACATGACTAGTAATGACGGATAGATTTACCGTTATAAGTTCAGTTGCACATGGAAAGCGTGTACAATATACAGTATACTCCTTTCCCTTTAAGGATATAATTAAGTTTGGTTATGCGTTTTCATTTGATTCTTGAAACATAGCCTACGACTCTCACATTAAATACAGTCAGTTGTAAGAAATGGTAAATTTGGAGAATATGCCATTTGATCTGTTTGTAATATTGAGACCATAATGTAAACCATGTGTATAATATTTACAGATACATGTAGTTCTTCCGGTACGATCACGTAATGGTTGCTTTTGTACGTATTTGTTACTCTTGCTTACATGGTTTTTATTTATATTAATATAGGACGTCTTTCATACTGAAAGGAGGTTGCAAGTGCTTTTCCACGCCAGCTTTGAAGATCCTGATGCTGTTGTCTAAGGTCAAGGACGCTTTGTATTCTGGAAGGGAAGAATCTAAAGTTTGTAATTTTACTTTAACGTTCATAAATTTTCAACAATGGTTAAAATTAAACCATTTATACAGTCTGTAATTTTCGCCGGTAACGAGAGCCATGTAATTATCGAAGATTATTCGGAAAAAAGGTTAGTTAATCAAAAATAAACCTGATATTTGATTGTGGAATCATATAGCAGACGTTTGTTAATCCGTGTAAGGATGATTGGTTGCAAATGTGTCTCTCTGGATGTATTCGTTAGAAAGCTATTACATTTTTATTACATATTACTGAAATGGCTAAACCTTAATTTAAACTTTGCTTTGGAAGGCAGTTTCTTATGAGATTTCAGAGATGTGATTTGATCTATTTTAGCACTTGCTGTTTTCTTTAGAATACGTCAAGTATTTGGTGTATATTCGCTTTGGAAAGCAGTTTCTTATGAGATTTCAGAGATGTGAATTAATCTATTTTAGCATTTGCTGTTTTCTTTAGAATACGTGAAGTACTGGGTATCTAAGGGTCGGACATTAAGTTTTTCTGAATTTTTTGTGGACTTTTATATTTTACATTTCTAATTGAAAACAGATGTTTTAGACTTTTATAGTGATATTTAAATAAAAATCGGAATTAAATTTTATAGATCTCTGAATGTTTGGTAAATATTGCAATGAAGGTTCTTTTAGAGAATGTAATTAACAGCTTTCTTATTCAATCTTTGATGAATTTTCAAAGCAAAAACTGAGAATTTCAATGTATGATAAGAATAACTTTGGATTACATTTGCTTTCGGTCCGGAGAAGCTACGGTGAGTGCAAATAATAAGACTAGTGAGAGACACTCAGTGATAAATGCGAAAGACAGCTTGTACACAGACTTTTAGTATCGCTGAGTTTGGATTTGTAATGTTGAAATATTGTCTTTTAATTTAAGCATTATTGAGAAAATGCTACCAATTTTAATATCATCGACTTAGAAAGTTTTGTTTTTGAATAGAATATTATAGGAAGTTACATGGTTAAAAGTAACGATCGCTAAATGTTAATGTTATTCTAGAGTTATTTTATTTCAATATAACACTTAGTGCTTTTGTTGTCAGATACAGTGCCTATATGTGTTGTTTTTTGTTCGACACACGGCCCAAGGTGCCAGTGTTGTGTGGCCCCCGGTGCCCAGTTTTGTGTTGTATGTACGAGAACACGGCCCCCGGTGCCGATGGTGTGTGGCCCCCGGTGCCAGCTGTGTTGTGTATGAGCTGTTGACGTTTATTTGCAATGTAATTAATGTAACATGTGAATTATTCCTTGTTTTGTTGTGTTAATTTAAAGCCAGTTATTTTTGTCGTCTTGTATACGTTTGAAATAACGGTCCTTTGTGTTATTGTTGTGTGGTTTTATGTTGAAATTGTGCATGGTGTTTACATACAGATGACGTTGATTGTGGGTTTTTTTTGGTGTGTTTGATATGTCTCTTGTATTTATTGCTGTGTGATCCGTTTTTTCTGTGTTGTATTTGTGTTTGATGCTCCGTCCCTGATGCTGTTTTGTCAAAGCAGTTCATGTGGTTTATGAATATTCAGTTGATATAAGATCCTTTTATTTTTGTAAATAATGCATTTATGGCTTTTGAGATGATGTAATTAACAGCATTGTATTCAATCTTTATTGGTATTTTTGTAATGCCAAAGCTGAAAATTTCGGTGTAATGATAAGAATAACTTTGGATTTAATTTCGGTCCGGAAAGGTTTACGATTAGTGCAAATGATGAAACCAGTGAGATACTCTCAGTGACATGGCAAATGTGAAAGACACTTTGCAGGCAGACTTTTAGTATCGTTGAGTCTGGATTTGAAATGTAGTAAATTTTATTGTTTGAATTATGCATCGCTGAGAAAATGCTACCAATTTTAATGTCAACGATTAAGAAATTATTGTTTTAATGAATAGAATATTTTGGGAAGTTACATTGTTAAATAGTAAAGAATATTAAATATTAATGTTTTTCTAGAGATGCTTTATTTCAAGATCTAACTGAGTGCTACTGGTGTGTGATACCGTGCTTATATGTGTTGTATTTGACACACGGCCCACGGTGCCAAAGTTTATGTTGTATGTGTTTCAGAACACGGCCCCCGGTGCCGTTGTTGTGTGGCCCCTGGTGCCAAGTATTTTGTGTTTTATGTGTTTGAGAACACGGCCTTCGGTGCCGTTGTTGTGTGGCCCCCGGTGCCAAGTATTTTGTGTTTTATGTGTTTGAGAACACGGCCCCCGGTGCCGTTGTTGTGTGGCCCCCGGTGCCAAGTATTTTGTGTTTTATGTGTTTTGAGAACACGGCCCCCGGTGCCGTTGTTGTGTGGCCCCCGGTGCCAAGTATTTTGTGTTTTATGGGTTTGAGATCACGGCCCCCGGTGCCGTTGTTGTGTGGCCCCCGGTGCCAAGTATTTGTGTTTTATGTGTTTGAGATCACGGCCCCCGGTGCCGTTGTTGTGTGGCCCCCGGTGCCAAGTATGTTGTATACGAACTGTTGCTGTTTGTTTGCAGTGTCAGTTATGTAGTCTTTGCAGTTTTCTTGTTTGTTGAGTAAAATTGTAGCCAGTTCTTGCTGTCGCGTTGTATACGAACTGTTGCTGTTTGTTTGCAGTGTCAGTTATGTAGCCTGTGCAGTTTTCTTGTTTGTTGAGTAAAATTGTAGTCAGTTCTTGTTATGGTCTTATATATATGTTAATGTGTCTGGTTTTTTACGCACACAGATGCCGTTGGTTTGTGATTAAGCCTTGTGTTAATTGTGTAATATGTGTTTAATATGTTCCCTGAACTCAACGTTGTGTGGTTCGTGGTTTCTGTGTTGTATTTGTGTTTGATACACGTTCTCTGGTGCCGTTGTGTATCAAATAAGTACATTTGTAGTTAATGTGGTTTTTGAATATTCAGTTTCTTTGTAGATTGATGACACGATCCTGAGACCTACTTTGGTGTAGACCTGTTGTTAACAAAACAAGTGCTTAACATTGTTTTTTGACAGTGGCTGAGGTGTACGTGATGGTTCCAGATTATTTGGTGAAGTTATATATGAGTAAATTTGTTTTCGTTTTTTGTTGACGGTATGAAGTTACAATCTTTTCAAAGGTTGAAACGACGCATGCAAGTTACAAAAAGTGTGACAATTTAAGATTTTTATAAATGTAAATGCCTTTCAACTGCAATGCTCATATGTTGTCTCTCTTTGTTTGATTCGATATTAACGCTGAATACAACGACCTATTCCTAGCTTTTGTTTGTGTTTTTTACGTATAATGAGATAAGGAAATAATTGATTTACTCACGTTAAAGTGAGTAAATGAAATTATTTCCGTTTTGAATAATACGAACTTGACGGTAATTGTCAGTGTGGAGGGAAAAGGTGCGTGTATCTCGTGCGATTAGGCTATTTAAGTGTTGGTTTTATCTGTGTACACCATTCGAGGCGTTTCTATTCAGCGGTAAACATGTCGGCACCCGCCCACCCGCCCTATAGGTTGTTAATATTGTTTTTGGATGGTTGTCGAGGTTTAACAGAACTTTCAGAGAATAAATTGAAAAATGGGTGTAAATAAAGTGTTTATTTTTGTTTCAGGTGTTTCGAGTTTTGGTGTTTTCTCTTAGTCATAAACAATATATTTATTTATCATGTAAGAAATATGGATATTTTAAGGCCATTCACTAGTTTCAGGTTCGAGTGGTACTATTAGATGAAGCTTTATCCAGATGTGTTGAAAGTTTTCCGTTCGTCTGCTGGACAGCTAAATAGCCAGAGCTACGGATGTCAGCTTTTCATTCGGACGGTTCGCACAATACAGGCCCACTTATTCTACCTCTATTCGGACAGTTTTTGAGCAACTTGCACTTGGAATTTACAGACATTTAAAAATTTTAATGTATATTACCGCTGAATACAACGACCTATTCCTAGTTTTTGTTTGTCTTTTTACGTATAATGAGATAAGGAAATAATTGATTTACTCACGTTAAAGTGAGTAATGGGGTTTAAAAACAAGTGATCGTGGTTGTGCAACTTGGTTATTCTGATTATGCATACCCGGTACATTGTAAAATATTTTTGAGGACGTAAATGAGTCTCGCAAAACCATGAAAAAAGTATTTATAAATGTTACATGTCTATGTTGTATTTGTCATCGGACATATTTTTGTCGATTGAAATGCTGTCAAATACTAAAAGCCTATTTCCTATATGAGTCTTGTGTTTTTCTTAGTTTTAGTGTAGTTACAATGGAATTAGTGAATAATTGTTTTACTCACGATAATAAGTGAGTAAATTCAATTCTGTTTTGTTCCGTCCATTGTTTTCTCGTGTATGGCAAACGCATTTTTTTATTTGGTATACGCCGTTGTACATGATATTTATCTAAAAAAAAGCATTGAAGATTCCATGTTCACCGCCATATGAATACCATCGTTTGAAATAGGCCTTAATTATACTCAGTCTGTTTATTGATGTAAATATTGGGTTGCGCTCAACCCGAGGCTAAGCGGTTTGGGCAGTTATATCCATTTTCATTACTGTCCATGAATAGTGTCAATCAAATCGAGCCTGCAATTTTTTCATATTTGTCGTGTTCGGGGCTTTTCAAAGTTCCCCTTTCATCTATTTCGATAGTTTTGTGATATTGTGTCCTGGACATGAAACTTAAAGATAAAATAAAATGCCAACATAATATCACTTTGTTAACAGTCATCACTTTGTCAACAGTCATTATATAATTCGCTTTAAGTTGCTTGATAACCTAGCTGTTTTAACACAATGTTCAATAGAAAAGCCATTTACTCGACAAATCTAATCTGTTAAAACAAGCATACAGCTCAAATGTAGCAAGTGACACTGTCAGGCAAACTTGCACATCTTCTTGTGATGTTTTCATATATGAGATCCCTTTTTCTCACTTACTAGACAGAAAAATCTCTATTTTTAGCCGTGTGAGATTTCCTTATCTCGCATGGCCTTATCTAACACTCCGCGTGCTCGCGTACTTTCGTATTATTGCGCACCATATTAATTGAGCACTTTCATTATTGATTTAGACTACGTCATGATACTATTTCTACGTCATCAAAATTTGTAAAGTCACGTTATGTTTACTTTTTCAAAAAAAGCAATCTGTTGATTTTGTTTCATCAGGATTTTGTTAAAAAATCATTTGGAAAGGATACACTCGGAAGTTGCTAAATTCTTAACGCTGGAACTTGGAAGTGTTTATCGTGGTATGAGTCTGAAATTGCTACGTTTTATAAAGTGTTTCATTCTTATACCGCTGTTGCGAGCTTTGTTAAACATCAAGATCTATAATAAAGAAAGTGAATGAAAAATAAAATAGGAACATACTGCTGTTTAATCGGGACATTTCAACTGGTATGTACAATTTAATTTTTTTGAATTTTGAATTGTGACGAAATCACGAATAACCTTAAAAATCACAGATCCGTTATCTGTTTTCAACGGATGAACCAGCTGTTTTCATGCAATGAAAAAGCTATTCTTTTCCTTTCTTTTATTTTTACGATATTGTTGAAGGCCTACACGTTATGGGTGTTTGACAGATATGTGTATTCGTGGCTGATTTACCGTTCCTACTGGAAGTTACGCGAAAGAAATAGTTCTCTAAAATTCTTGCGTTTTTTTTATTTTAAAGAATTTTGTTTGAATCTTTAAGAAGTAAGTGAGAAAAATAATCAATCATTGGTATTCGGCGAAGATCGCGGTATCCCAACCCTCGGGTAATGCTTTCCAGACGGAAACTCGGCACAGCCTCGTTTCCGTCTGGAAAGCTTTACCCTCGGGTTGAGATACCTTGATCTTCGCCGAATACCAATGATAGATTCTCTTTGTCTTACTCTTCATAATTACGAGCAAGTAATTAAACAATTTAAAATTTTGTTGTCATATTATTAACAAACTTATAAACTCGTCCAGAAATAATATTATTGAGATAGACAAAATAGATTAATTATTAGTTTTTTTGCATACTACATGTAGTAATATGAAAACTTGGGTCTTATCTTATATTTACCTTTTAAGGGAGGCAGTCATTGTACAATATTGTTTATCTTTGAACCACTTATAAACATCTTATCTTTGAATACAAAACAATAAAATCTTACTGTCGCATTTTGTTAACATCTTTTTATTTTAAATAATTAAAACTATAACGATTTTAATTGACAAAATTTAATAAAAACTATTTCTTAAAAATAATAACTAAATCATGGTTGAAAGGAATAACTGCGGACTATTGTTATTTCTTTGCTTTAAAGGTAAGAAATCTTATTACTATTAATGATAAAGCATTTATCGTTTCATTAAAACATAATTTGTATTATAAGCCCAAAATAATTATGAGCTTCCAGAAGCGATGTTTCTGACGTGAGGTGGCTGTAAAAAGTCTTTCCGTACATTCAATCAGTGATGCAATCCATTACCGTCTTTGAATGCCGTTCATCTCAGCTCAATTCTTATAATTCTGTAATTATATTATTAAGCGCTCATCCCTGGGGTTGGCAGCATGGGCTTAAATTAATATTCATTTTCAGCACTGCCCATGGAAAGTATCAATCAAACCGAGTCTGCAATAGTTTGATTATTGTCGAGTTCGGTTGTTTTCAAAGTTCCATTATCAAATTTTTGTTTAAACTGATATATTTCTTTAATATAAAAGGACATTCGAACATTCGTTTCAGATTTTCTACAAAATTTTCCACGATCTTATTTGTCTCTAAGTATTAAACAATCGCACTAAAAACCTGATTATTCTCTAATGTTCAATTCGATGAATACTTAGTGTTTTTTTTTATTGCCAATGATAGACTTTATATATTAGGCAATTTGTGAGCAAGTCTGACCTCGATAACGTGATCCAGGGTCGATTTCTTCTTGAAATCAAGCCCTGGCCTATAAATCACGAAAAATATTTATCAGGATTTTTCAAAATCGACTCAACGTTAAAATTTCTGAAGATATAAAGCTTACTTCATTGATTTTGGTGGTTTTTTTTAAGTTAATTAAATCTTTCTTGATTTATGGGCCGTTTAAAAACATCTCTCCGAATATTCTTATACAAATTTCCAAACAAGGAACAAAACAGTTTAGGTACTAGAAACTAAAAAAAAATCTGAGTTAAACTTTGAACGTAAACATGTTTTCTAGAATACCGTGGTAAGACTAGGTGTAATAATAACAGAGTAAAATTTCCACGATCTTATGAACATCTCAAAGTATTTTAATCAAATAACCAACACTTTGGAAATTGAGTTTGAGCATAAGAGTGTCCGTGATATTTAGAACATAGATTTTAGGCATTACATTTTAATCATTTTATTAACTTATTATAATACAATAATCGGGCGTATTTGCTTTGACTGCAAGTTTGGTAAGTAAATTAAAATGAGTCATAAGTTCAAATTGACGTTCTAACTGTTTTCCTCTATTCTTTGTGGGGATTTTTGTCGAAATCCTAATTAAATATTACTTAATAAATTACTATCATTAAGTAAAACATCACTCACACATAAGCTTAATATCAAAAATATTTGTTAACCTTTTTCACAGCGTCACTTCATGTCTAGTTATCTACCTGTTAGATTCAGAGGCTTCCTATATAAATGAGTGTTTACATGAAGCTGAAGCACAAAAAGGACAGGTAAACAGGTAAAATTTGGACAGGCTACAGTTGTCGACAGTTTATTATATTTGATACAATTTTAGATGTCGGCACAGCACAGCACAGAAAAGGGTGTAATATTCTCCCTCAAAAATGAGATTGAGATAATATGATATATTGGGTTGGCTAAGGCAAAGGCATCAAAACTGTTTGGTGAGCCCCGTACAACACTTACTGATAAAAGGACAGGTTGAGCACCAGACCTGGACTACCTTCAGTGTTGAGCAAAATAAACGACTATGGTCAGAGACGCTCATTTAAAGGCGAGAATTGATACACAAGCACTACACTAATATTAATAATGTGTTATGTATATACATGTTTTTATCGATAAAAACTAAATTTGGCATCTGCTTGTTTTATTAAGGATTTATATTCTTAATCAAGGTTATTTTTATTACAACAATACATTGGTTTTCATTAGAACTGTCAATGTTCACAGTCATATGTTCACGATCTTCTAAAAATATGTATTTATTGCTTTTTCAGTTCAAGCAATTATTGCATATTCTAAAAATAACATTTAACCTCTAAAAATAGTGGTCTGCATCTAGTAGGTTGTTAGTCTCGATATAAAATGAGTCTGCAACAGTTTTCTTTTATAAGTGTTGGGTTTCTTTCAAAGTTCTAATTTCATAAATACGTTATCGGATCATGAGTAAGATATAAAACTTGGTATAAGATTACGCATAAATGAACACTAATCATTCTTGTCATCAATTTGATGAATTAGATTAACACACATATTATATTAATTGTTTGTTTTTCCTTTTTTTTCAATTCAAGCAATTATTTTCAGTCCTTATATTGGATATTTAAATAACAAAATGCGATGTTATTTTTTATAATTATTGACATACAATATGTTTTATTCATACATGTACCTAGCTGCACTAGGGGAGTTATGTTATTACAACAACCATCGAGACACAAGGTACTGTTTGAATGGTTGCTGTGGCAGTTAACCTATGAATACTGCTGCAATAAACCGTAAGATTCTTTTAAAATTATTTATTATTTTAAGATTCTCGTAATACATGTTAAAAATGCCAAGTTTATGTAAAAGAATTATCTACAATAAATAGATAAAATCAGATATTTTAGGCAAACGTTTCGTTTAAAATCAGATTACATTACTTATAAATGTTTTAATTTATTTATGAATATTGACTTTGATCGACGAATTGTTTACTTTTTCAAATGATACATAAGTAATTCATTTCCTGGATTTATTGCGCCAAAGTACAATTTGGAACGTGAACACAGTCTTACTAGCCCTTTGGTTACCCGCACTAGGAAGTACTAGAGGCCTCTGTTTGAGGATGAATACTGATTTAAATTTGAATGAAGAATACTGATTAAATGGCATTTTTGTATAGAGTTGGTCGAAAGCAGTAAGATAATGTCAATGTAACATTTCTTGGGGCTAGAATACGTCGCATTGAATAGTATTACGCAGTTCAGGTGAGATTTTTCTATTCGGAACGTTAATAATAATGTTCGGTTCTCAAATGCTTATATGAAACGTATAGGAGAAAAAAACTGTGTCCTTAGGCCAATGTTGCGAGCTTCGCGAAGCACTTACATCCTTGGGTTGATACTCTGTTACAAGAGTATTTGTATGTATGTAGACGACCTAAGTATCTGTTTTGTCGTCAACTTTCCGTATATATGGCAGCTTTATAAATTTAACATGATACGTGTATATGCGAGTTTCTTTAAGAATGCATGCAAGTATGTAACTATGCATATTGTACTTAATTGTTTTTTTCCCAATATTATACCTAACACAATAAGCATTATGTTAAAACAACAGGCACAAAATCTGCATTAGATTTTATTTGCACTGCCGGCATGTAAAAAGCTTTTTGTTTTGGCAGACATAGTTTCATCACCTTATATTAGTACATCGGCGCAAATGAGTATGTTAGCTAGTCATTTAAGCAAAATTAGAAACTATGTAACGGGTTCTTGACTACCTCGTTACAATTTGTACCTTGTGCGTTCAAAAGTGTACAGAAACTCGACGACGAAATGTTACTTAAGGTCGTCGAATTACATCTCGTCGTGTAAAAGACTATCGCAATAGTGAATATCCTGCTACTAATATACTCTATTTCAGCGTACACTATGCTGACATAATTATAGGGGCGTTTTTAAGCAGTGTTGCCGCTTTCGTCATCAGTATATCTGTGATCGCTGCTGTTCGCTGCTGCTACAAAAAGGCAAGAGTCCAAACGACTGGACAGGTCTATCAACCAACTAACCCAGGCAATGGAGGCAAGTACGATGCATATGCTACTTTACAGAAAACAGTATTTTCGTATTTGCTGTATTATAGTTTTTCCGTGACAAGAAGTTACTACGCGCGGTGCTCTCCATTTTTCGTTGATTTTTTTAGCTCTTCTTATTTTTACGTATTATCGTGATTGCTCTGGAGGTTCACATTTTGAATGTTTCTTTTGTCTCATGCGTATTTGATTTTTAATCACATGCAAAGCGTAAAGCACTTGACTGTGTTTATGAAACCATTTTGGTAACAAATCTGAAAATTATGTATTTAGGTGCTCGGCTACAATTTTAAAGATTTTTATTCAATTACTTTAAAGTAGAAATATACAATGAAATTACCAATTTTCCGAGGCTGCTCCCAGAGCAAGCTTTCATTGACTGAAAATAAAAACTTTGCACAGCTAAAATTTTATTGTTGTACTTTCCGTGGTGCAGGGTCTCCCACCCGTCTCGATTTTTCTGCATTTGACATTGAAATACCTCACCCCCAAATTATTCTCAAATTCAGCCCGGCAGACTGCGTTTTCATCCGGCAACTGTTCAACTCAGAACATACAAAGCTAGCATCAATGCATTTAAGACACTGTGATCAGATTTCAAAGTACATATACTATTCAATATTAAAAAAGAATATGACATATCTTTAATTCAAACAATGATTTTAATGAATTTTATTCACGGCTACCCCAAATACTTAGAAAATCGACCGGGATCAAAGTGCGAAACTATCCCCTGCCCCTGTAATAGAAAGTAGAGTTGGATTGCCGTAAATGTGGTTAAGAACGACAACCTAAACCATATTTAGTTTGGTTATTTTCCAAGGGCTTAACGTGTACATTTTGACATATCGAATAGTTTTAATACCTATTTGCTTCAATCTGAATATTATCGTTACGCATCTACAGTGGATCGCTTTATTAGCTCTTGAATGTTTCTAAGAAAATCTTGAAAAAAAACGTAGGAGCTCGATTTGTTTCTTTTTTTCCAGTCATTGTGTTCATCTTGATTTGACACTATGTGAAACGGTCTCAGTAAGGTCATTGAGTACCTTCCTTTGGTTGCAATGCCATTGCTATCTTCAATTGCTTATACATGTTTGTGTTTTTGCATGCAACAGTGTCAATTTGTGGTTTGCTTGCCATTATATATCTTCTAATGATTTGTAGCTGTGTGTCTTCTTGCATGCAACAGTGTCAATTTGTGGTTTGCTTGCCATTATATATCTTCTAATGATTTGTAGCTGTGTGTCTCCTTGCATGCAACAGTGTCAATTTGTGGTTTGCTTGCCACTATATATCTTCTAATGATTTGTAGCTGTGTGTCTTCTTGCATGCAACAGTGTCAATTTGTGGTTTGCTTGCCATTATATATCTTCTTATGATTTGTAGTTGTGTGTCTTCTTGCATGCAACATTGTCAAGTTGACGTTTGCTTGAAATGCCATTAGTTAGCCATTATTGTTTTGCACGTGTGTGAACCTAGAAGCTCGATATGTTTCTTTTATCCCTGTCATCGTGTTATTACTGATTCGACTCCAGGTGCTCTGGTTTCGGTAAGATGATTGAGTATCCGCTCCTTTGGCTTTTTAATGCTACTAGCTTCTTATTCTTTGTATGTGTGTGTGCTTTCGCATGCAACATTGTTGAGCTGATGGGTGGGTTAGAGTTATTTCACTAAGACAACTTGTGCTTGTTTTGTGATATAATAACCTGTTGGGGCAAGTGCGAGGTTGGTGCTCCCTAGAACCCGGTTTACCCACTGACTGTTCCAAGGCGATAACCCCTCGGTTCTCACTTTCGTTAATAGTTTGTGTCGTCCATATTGAAACTGATTATGGTAATACCATGCTCTCTTTCTTTCTCTACTTTTTGGCTGTGTGGGGAGGCTGTGTCTGCTGGATGTGGCCATTCCTGATTATGCATATTTTACTTTTTTGCATGCAACCTTGTCAAGTTGATGTTTGGGTCTGAGCTAATTCACCAAGTCAGGTTGTTGTTGCTTTATCACAAAAGAACCTGTGATCTCTTTTTTCTACTCTATTTTTTGTCTGTGTCGGGCGAGAGAGTCTTCTGGATGTGGCTTTTTCTTATATGCATATTTCACTTTTTCAATGTTAAAACCAACTTAATACATTAAACATGTATTAAGTTTTTTTGTGTTGAAATGAGAACGGCAAATTTTAACAAACTTAATAGATTTACTTTTCTCATACTCGTCAGTGCCCCGTGTTTATATGTCAATGTAATACTTTTCAGTCTTTGGTGGTCAGAATTCTAACCTAGGCTACAACCAGGTTTGGTACGTGAATGAAAGTTTGTCTGCACAGATTCTACCAGCAAATGTTCATCCAAGTACTGCTCCGACACGGGAATCTCCGCCTTTAATGAACGAGAGAACCAGTTCGTAACACAACAGGAATACTGACAAGCTAAAGCTTTATTAGAGATGATATCTCTATGATGTCAGAATGACGTCAGCAAAATATCCCATAAAACCCCAAAATGTTCGCCCACAAAAACATTATGAGTTTATGCATGCTGAAGTGTTTGATTTTCATCATGTATGATGACTGTTTTTTACAGACGATACTTGTTAATAAAAGCAATCACCTGTTAAATGAAGGTTAGCCTATTCTGGGCGCAAATCTGCTGTATTTTAATTATTATGTGTTTAAACAAATTACCGGGAGTGACTATTTTCTTTAAATTTATTGCATTGTTGCTCATTTTATAACGCGACATGATTATTCTCTTTTTGGTTATCTTTTAAATGTGTTATTCTTTTAATTCGATTTTCTTAATTCTTGTTTCGATTTATATTAATTTCTTTTGTTTACTCACACAGTCCTTGTTCTAACTACATCTAGTATATACATTTAATGTTCATCATACGTGAACACATCATACGTCCAGAAAATACATCACACCGTAATCACTCCGTGGTTTGATGCGAACGTTTTTAACAGATAAGATCTCATTAAATAAAATCGTTTGATGTTTATATTTATACATTTAATATATCACTACAGCAGGTGTTCCATGTAATTTCCGCGTGGTGGCTGTAAAAAGTAACCCCGTAATAATAATAATAATAATAATAATAATAATAATAATAATAATAATAATAATAATTTCTATAATCACAGTAGTTTTGTATGTGCTGTGTGGCGGCCGTAAAACGTCTCCTTGTACTTTCAATCAATACTGTTATCGTTTCATCCCTCAGGGATTGTATTTTACAGTAATTTTTCACACCCCTCCCCACTCACCCAAATAATCTTATATCTCTCTCTTTATCTCTTCTTTTTCGCTGCTTGGGGAGGCTGTGTTTATTGAGTGTGGCGATTCCTGATATGCATATTTTACTTTTTTTACAATGTAAAATAAAGATAAATAAATAATATTGATTCGTGCAAAGTTTAATTGACTGCATTTTGCCTTTAGAGAGATTTTAATAATGTTTTACTTTTAATCGATAACTGTGCATTGATGACAGGAAAAATACTTACATGTTTTTAAATCTGTGAAACATATTCGGTATGATTACCTCAACAGGACAAAACTGAAGGTTAAAAATTTTATTAGCGTGTTATAAAATAACCTTCCTGTTTTGTGCTTTAATGGTGCCTACCTTAACCACTTCAGGACAATATACACATGAAAATGAACCGGATGAATCATATTTTACACAAACCAGGCAGTTGTAAAATTATTGCAATCCATTAAACCGTGCTCTTACTTATAGTTTGTATTTTACAGAAGTATTATTATTTGTTTGCGAAGTTTAAAGAAACACATTATTCCGAGAAATCGAAAATTTCAAGCATAATTGAAAAGATTGGTTTTGGAGTTATAGTGTTGTTTTGTTTTAAAGGTATTTGCTGTGTTAATATTCATTACATAATTTTTTCTCATTTAGTCAAAAAGCAAGATTGTGAGTTGAAGTTTGCATTTTACGTGGAAAAAGGGTGCTTTAAAGACTGCTTTCAAGTTTCATGAAATACGTTTTTAGTATTGAAATATTTATTTTTTTACTCAAGTTAGCAATTTTATTTTCTTATTATTCTACTGCATGTTGATTTACCAGGTTATTGTGGTTATGGAACTTTCAATGTGTTCATGCCACACCTTCTAAAATTTAATGTTTTATGATATGTGTTAATATTAAAAGTTCGATTTGTTATAAGTTTAATCTTCTTTTCAACTAAATTAATGAGTATTAAAATTGCTAAAATGTCGTTGATGAAATTAATAATTGGCTCTACCATGAAGTGACCCAAAACACGTTCACTTTTGAAATCAATAGTAGCTTTTCACCACAAAAACCCTTAAATATAAACAACATAAAAATTATGTTTACTGTAACATAGAAAACATTTAAATAAATGAAGGAAAAAGTCATCGAAGGTAAAGGAACTTTCTGCTTCTTTAGAACATTTTTAACGTATCCTACCCTCCGGCAAACAGTAGTTGGCCTATTTTCAAGTCCGATTTCTGTGAAAGTTCTTAGTCCGATAATCATATCTGATACCATATCAGCAACATCGGTAGCCTTTCCAAATTCATCGGCCACTCTTAGAAAATCTCCATGATATACCTTTTCAACGCAAACTGAAAATGAAAATATATCTTACAACTTTACAGAAATATGTTGTTCAGCTATAATATTCTACAGCTACTGCAATTGCTGATTGAAGTTTGGTTCAAATTTTAAATAATGAACACGGTTCTTACTTTTTTCTTGGTTTCTTTCAGGTCTGTGTACCGATGGTCTGGTGCATGTTTCTGGTAACAGAAATTTCTCTTCATTATGCTTACCTCTTTATTTGCACGACGGTGGCAGAGGTTTAAGAGTTTATGAAGGTTTATGGGGAATTTTTTTCTTATAAGAATCTAGAAGCTCGATTCGTTTCTTTTATACCTGTCATGTCATCGTGGTCTTGCTGATTTTACCCCAGGAGCTCTGGTCTCGGTAAGATCATTGAGTACCTACTCTTTGGCTTTGCAATGCTATTAGCTTCTTTTGTTTTTGTATGTTTGTGTCCTTTTGCATGCAACATTGTTTAGCGGATGGGTGGGTTGGAGTTCTTTCACAAAGACAACTTGTGCTTGTTTTGTAATACGAGAACCTGTTGGGGCAAGTGTGAGGTTGGTGCACCATAGAACCTGGTTTAAACCGCCAGTGGCAATTTGTTTTGCCACTGACCGCTTCAAGGCGGTATCCCTAAAGGTTCTCTTCTTCGTTAATTGTTTGTGGCGTCCTATTTGATTTGACATACTTATATAAAATATAAAATATGCTCTCTCTCTTTCTCTGTTTTTTTTTTCGCTGCGTGGGGAGGCTGTGTTTTTTTGAATGTGGCGATTATTGATATGACTATATTACATGCTTACAGGACAAACTGTACGAGTCAGTCTGATTTAATGAAACACAATCAACAGGATCCGTTTTGAGGTCATAAGCTGGTTGACTGAGATGGAATTCACCATGAAAACCATTATTATAAACAGCATAAAAATTATGTTAACTGTAAAATAGAACAATTTAAATACGTAAATGAACAAGTCTTTGACAGTAAAGGAACTTTCTGCTTCTTTAGAACATTTTTAACGTATCCAACTCTCCGGCAAACAGTAGTTTGCCTATTTTCAAGTCCGATTTCTGTGAAAGTTCCTAGCCCGATAATCATATCTGCGACTACATCAAATTCCGAATTCATCAGCCACCCTTAGAAAATTGCCATATACCTTTTCAAAGCAACACGAAAATGAATTATATCTACAGAAGCTGAAGAATTTCATTTCCGAAACTAAGTCAAGCTCAGTTTAAAAGCGCTTTAAAACTGTTTTTCAATTTTAGTATGATGCAGTCAGTAACGCGATTTGTTTCATTTTTGCAACACTGTAAATATCATAAAGATCATCGCGTACCCGCCCTTTGGCTTTGTAATGCTATAAGCTTATTTTGTTTTTGTATGTTTGTGTGCTTTTGCATGCAACATTGTTGAGCCGATGGGTGGGTTGGAGTTATTTCACCAAGACAACTTGTACTTGTTTTGTGATACGAGAACATGCTGGGGCAAGTGTGAGGTTGGTGCACCCTAGAACCTGGTTAAAACCCCTGTGGCAATTTGTTTTGCCTCTGACCGTTACAATGCGGTATCCACAAAGGTTCCTTTTTTTCGTTAATTGTTTGTGGTGTCCTATAATTGAATTGATATTCTTATAACAAACATGCTCTCTCTTCCTCTCTTCTTTTTAGCTGCCTGGGGAGGCTGTGTTTTTTTAGTGTGGCGATTCGTAATATGTATATATTACTTTGTTTGATTAACAATTATTCTTAGCCTGTCGATTTTTTATTGGACTTTTTGTAAGGTTTGCATATTGCAGTGGTAAGGCTCTTAAACAGCAGTTATAGTTGTTCTACCTAGAGAATAAAATTTCTTGGAAACATAGGGTTTATGCGAAAACATCAGCATAAAAATACACGTTTTATATTGTTTAAAAGAAGAACGTTTAAATCACCATTTAACATTTTGAGTATGAAGAGGCCCAGTTGCTTATGACAATGGTACTTTAATATAAGGCAATGGTTGATACTTATATTTGTCATCTATTTTATTTGTGTACAATAACAGTGTTTGATTTCTTTTTAAACTAAGTAAAAGATAATTCGAAAAGAATCGATTTATCTTCAAATAAATATCCAATGTCTTTGTTATCATCATTGATTGTTTTCTGATATCAATATCGTTAACTTACATCGCAGGTTAAAATTAGATGAAAGGAAGGTTATTAGAAAATTTGATACTTTAAAGCGCATTTATGAAAACAAAATGCTGCTTGTTTGTTCCTTACTAACGAGTGTTCCAATTTTAGTGTAATGTATCTGATATGATATAACTGAAACTGGCAAATAATGACAAACCCCGCCTTCCATACAATGCCTCTATAATACCTTGTCGTTACTTATTTTGGATAAAGAATATATTACGTAACACGCCACGAAGGTTGTTGTTCTATTCCCGGCCAAAAGCAAAAACAAGTAGAACAGATCTAACAAGTATGGTAGTTTTCCGGTTTATTAACCTTGCTATACATGAAATGCATTTGAGCAAAATTAAGGATAACTTTGAACAAACTACTCCTGTTTCAGTTAATTTAAGTATTAAACCTAAATCGATGACTGATGTTGAAAACGAATCAAGACAAAGTCAATTTCCTTCTTATTAAAATACATACAAAATGTGACCTATTAGAAATTTTACTTCTAAGTAACTTACAATCCCTATAGAAAATAGCACACTTTCAACACTCCTTGCACGTCACGCAAAGAA
The DNA here is from genome assembly GCA_038501625.1 of Corbicula japonica. Classification (NCBI taxonomy): domain Eukaryota; kingdom Metazoa; phylum Mollusca; class Bivalvia; order Venerida; family Cyrenidae; genus Corbicula; species Corbicula japonica. The sequence continues at coordinate 1,095,901 of JAZAYU010000131.1, forward strand.
AAGAGTGATTTTGCAATAAATGTAAACGATTTTCGTGTCAGTGAAAATATTTTTCTACTAAAACAAGACCTCGATTTAGCACTGGTTAAATGTAAGTTTGTTCTACATATTGTGTACCATGTGTCATCGTTTTATTCACTTTCTCTTAACAATATACGAGATTGATCAAATTAAAAGAAGCTTATATTTCATCTGAATTGTTACTGCGATGTTCGTCCTTTTCCTTTAAGGAGGTTAAAGTTGCAGTTATTTTTCCGCGGATTTCCTTAATATAATGTTGTCTTTGCTTCCATTTGTTCCACATGTTAGGAATGAACCACATTGTAAGTAGTATATAAAACGAACCTGAAATTCACATATTCATTGTACTAAAGAATTAAAACGTAAAAGAACACAATAATGAAGAAAACCAAAGATATTTGGAGTTAAAGAAGATGAATGAAAAGGAAGGAGGAAAAGCAATACATGTGATATACGCGTATCAAAAATAGTCAAATCCAGCAGACAAGGTCTCCCAGTACAGCCAAAAAGTAAAGAGAAGAAGAGAGTGTGGTTTTTAAGTAACAGTTTCAAAATAGACGCCACTAATACTAAACGAAAGTGAGAACCCGATAGGTTCATATCAGGAATGGCCACGTACAGAAGACACAGCCAACCCACACAGCCAAAATGGAGAGAGGGTCAAAGACGCCACAAATAATTCACAAGAGTGAGAACCAGAGGGGTTCATATCAGGAATGGCCAAACCCAGAAGACACAGCCAACCCATAGTGAGAAGTCGAGGGGTTACCGTCTTGGAACGGTCAGTGGCAAAACAATTCGCCACTGGGGGTTTAAACCAGGTTCTTTTGTGCATCAACCTTACACTCGCCCAACCAGTTCTCATATGAACAAACAACAAGCTGTCTAGGTGAAATGAGTCCAAAACAACCATCAGTTTTTGTTTTTGCATGCAACTTTTTCGGGTGGATGGGCTGTTGAAGTTATTTCACCAAGACGACCTGTACTTGTTTGTTCATATGAGAACCTATTGGGGCAGGTGTGAGGTAATTACAGGTAAACACTAGAACCTTGTTCAAACACCCAGTGGCAAATTATTTTGCCACTTAACCGTTCCATAGCGGTAGCTAATATCAAAATAAATCGTTGACATGATATTAATGGCCATTATCCAAATATGTTTTTTAAAACCTCTAACTGTAGCACTGGAATTTACTGTATTTATTTACAGTGTTCTTTGTTTGAGTTGTATACCAAGCAATATCTTACTTACTCTGACAATTCATACCACCTTGATCTAGCAATATGTTATTTCGAAGACTTAATCGAATTTAACATAAATTTAAAGCTATATACCAATAGAAAGGATACAACCAATGGCAGAAATTAACGACCAAATGAGGAAAAAATCATCATTGCCAGCATTCAGCAAGCAGCAACGTTTGCCTTCTTCAGCATTATGCGGTACTTGCGTCTGAAATCGATTATGTATATATAGGTTAATGGGAGATAATTTGTTTCGATTAAAAACAACAGACTTTCGAATGAAAGGATCCGCGAAAGGATTTACGTTCGTGGTAGTAAGATAATTTGGGTTAAATAACTAACCAACGAACAAACCTTTAGACATAAAAAATAGATCGAAGCACCGGACACGGCGAAATCGTCTAGCCAAGAGTGCCGTACATGGTAAGAAAACGTTCCATCCAAGTTTTCAGGCAACACCTATATACTATAACTGTCCACAAATGGCCTTGAAGAAAACTGTTTATAAATTTTGACTTGTAATGTTTCATGTTGAGAAATGGTACTAGCTGTATTTTGGAATGAACTGCAAAAAGTACCAACAAACCCCTTAAGTTCAGCGTTTTATTTAAGACAACAACATTAGGTAATTGTTTTTGCTTACTTAATTTCTGGAATGTTATATTACGCTGCTTGTGTTCGCATTTAAAACACTTCTGATTACATCTACTTACTTTATTTGTCGTGAATCGAATCGTGCAGAAAACATTGCAGACGTTGTTGCTGTCATTGAAGAGGGCAATAGAAGTCGATGCTGTATCACACTTCATAAGCAACTGTAAAATCGGAGATTATGGTGACATTAACATAATCTTAAGGTTTTAGAACTGTAATATTTCTGCCAAACATCGACTTATGCCGTTCCTTATTCGTGTTTTCCGAACGACGATTTGTACCTTTCCGGTTGATACTATTTTTCGTAACTGGAGACTACTCTTAAGGTGTTTCCCGCGATTATCACGTCATTAATAACTAAATCAAATCATAAGAAATGCGGATATGAAATTGATGTAACGTAAATAAATATTTTCATAAAAAATACCGGTACTCAAAATAAGACTGTAGACGAACAACACTCAGCGATGAATATATGTTATATGAAATTAACATACGTTTGTCTAATCATCTGTGGCGCAATGGTAACGAACAGGACACTTCACTTTGACGGACCCGGTTCAATCCACGGGAGAGGAACTTTTTTTCCTTTTTCTTCTTTTATTTTACTTATTGTGAGTTACTTTTGGGGGGGGGGGGGGGGGGGAATGGTATAATCAATAGTTGTAAAATTCGGAAATAATTGTTATTATTCTTCATCTTCATTTAGTAGCCATGAAAACTGAAATATTGTAATGATATTATTACAAAATACTGACTCTTTTATAATACAGAATCACAATATGAAACTAAATGATTGTGGAATATGTACTTTCATTTAGGAAAATGTTGCTATTTTATTGTTTTTATATTTGAACAGTATTTTTGTGTAATTGTCTTTAATAAAAGCAATTTTATGTGTTTTCACGATGATTTTTCCCTATATAAGAATGCTTTGGTTGCTATGGTTACGTTTGCCAAAATTACATTTTTGAAGTAAAATTTTAACCAGCATAGCTGATTGCTTGCGTATTTCTTGTTTTTCAAAAAATGTGAAGGGGAATCAAAAGTGATCATTTGTTAACCAAGCCCTATGGTTTTGTGGTTTTTAACCGTTTGGTCTGGGCCTTAGGTACCTATTTCGTAGGCCAATAAAATGAAAACGAGACGGTGAAGTGTTTTTTTATTATTTGTTTCTATACACATTACAAATAATTTTAATGTATAACATAATTATTTAACTGCATTAAACTTGCACAAAAATCACAGATAAAAACTTCCGTAATTTTTGCAGCTCGGAAAAATGTGCATTTCCGAAGCTGGGGTGCTCTCAAAAAAGTCAACATATAAAGTGTTAGAAATATATTATAAACATAATGCTCGTTTTTTTTTCCTGTTCAGGTATGATGTCCTTTAACAATTAGCTTTTATTTTACAAAATTTTACATGGTTTGAAAGAAAAAGAGATGAATTTAGCTTCTAGTATGTTTGATTTTAAGCCCATATTTCGAAACAGAGGGCCCCCTTCTAAAATTCTGAATACCCCGAGTTACATGTACGCACGGTAAATGTTTTTTTTAAAACTCGTGATGGGATGTCGAAATGGATGTACTTGGAAATGAAAACAACAAAATCCCAATCTGCAAAAGTGCATATTACAGTTCTAAAACCTTTATTACTTATATACAGACAAGCGATTGAGATCTTTAGATTAAATAATTATACATGTATATAAGGAACTTTGAAAGCCAACTATCAATTATCCAGGACAAACGTAGCTCTGATTGAGCTTGTTAATGATCTTAAATAGAAATGAATGCTGCTGTCCACGCCACCTAGCCCCCTGTTCTAAATTCTTTGCAGTCTAATAATTGGTACCACAAATGAGGAAAACGTTTTGGAAGTTCATTTTACGATACCTACATTTAATTCAATACAGGTGCATTTTAAAATCACTTTTGCAACATGGTACTTAACAGCTAGTTTTTTAATAGAGACTTTATACATGTATATAAATTAAAGAAAATTAAAATAAATGTTAAACGTTAAAACGTTATTCGTCAAAACCATCTGTAAATTCAAAAAAGGTTACCAACATGATATTCTACAAATCTCTGTGTGCCGAGTGATTACAGTACTAAAAAACACGAATTTCAAATTGACAATTAGGCCGATTTCACTCCGTCCCGCTTCCTATCCCCTTAACACTTGCAATCACTTCTATTCCGTACCGATTCCAATTCTAATTACACTTCGATTGCATTCGGATTCTTTCGATCCTAACGATGTGTTCTATACGATCTTTTCACTCCTCTTCGTTTCTTCCGCTCCTTATTTTGATTGGTAAATAGTTTAAAAGAATCGGTAGGAGCGCGAAGAAGCGATCCGAGCGCTACTATTTATAACCAAAAAACTATTGATAGTAGCGATTCGATTCATTTCGGCTAAAACGCTCCGAACTTTCCGCTTCAAGTGATTAAAATATCAACTCTAATTCAATTCCGCTTCTATTGTGCTCCTTCACAGATTTAATTGCGTTAGGCTTCCGATCCGTTAATCAATTTGTGATTTTAGCATGATTTAAACCTTCAGTTTATCGTTAAGAGTACATCTTTGTTTGCAAGACGGCGTCAGTGGTTGAAGAGTTTATGAAGGTTTAAAAAATCTTTTGAAAGAACTTAGAAGTTCGATCTGTTTCTTTTATCGCTGTCATTTTTTCTTGTTGATTTGACTCCAGCTCTGATCTCAGTAAGACATCTTATTACTTGTTTGTTTATATAAGTACCTGTTGGTGGAAAGGGTGGGGTTGGTTCACCACAGATTCTGGTTTAAACCCCCAGTGGCGAATTGTTTTGCCACTGACCGTTCCAAGACAGTAACCCCTCGGGTTCTTACTATGGGTTGGCTGTGTCTTCTGTGTGTTGCCATTCCTGATATGAACCCTCTGGTTCTCACTATTGTTAATTATGTGTGGCATCTGTGCACCTCTCGCCATATTGGCTATGGGTTGGCTGTGTCTTCTGTGTGTTGCCATTCCTGATATGAACTCTCTTGCTCTCACTATTGTTAATTGTTTGTGGCGTTTATGCTGCTCTCTTTATTACAGTTGTGTGGGTTGACTGTGTCTTCTGTATGTGGCCACTCCTGATATGCAATATTTATTTTTCTATAGTTAGGAACTTAATAATCTGAAAAATGGTACTTCATTTCGGAAACAAGGATGGTTAAATGTTTATTGGATAACTGATGCAATAATTGGCTAACGCCAAGACGATTAAACAGAAAACATAACAAATATCTTATATAACATGCACCTGTTTTTGGTCAGTGACTTTGCAAATGGTAAACAGAAAAAATAAGAACAGGAAGTATTATTGTTGCAGGTTATCTTTTGCTTGCTGTTTTTTATCGGAATGTCGTGTAGACGCCATATATTTGTCGTTTTTCGATAACCCACGTACACAAAAACATCAATTAAGTTTTTCGTATTCTTATTGTTGTCCTATTTTAGACTTCCAGGAAACTCTGCAACATTACTGACTATTTCCCGGATACGGGACAGCTAGTAGACTACCCACAAGGCAATAATAACGGCTAAAATGAAGTTAAAACCAGCCAATACGACTTTGCAAAAATCAGTTACACTATTCTACAGATACTCCAATGTGGGATTAATATTTGGTTCTTTGTTGTTGTTTTTATTTGAAATGAAAGGTTTGAAAATAAAAAATTCTAGTTAAACTTTTACTGGAAATTTGAAATAACGATACGGTTCTTACTTTGTTATTGGTTTCCTTCAGGTCTTTGTACCGATGGTCTGGTAAACAGAAATAGCTCTTACACGGCAAACTGAACGTGTTAGTCTGGTTTGATGAAACACATTCAATGGAATCGATTCCAAGGTCAAAAGTGGAACGCCTACTGTTCTTAGCTCCACCATAATAAGTCATCATGATGATCAACCATATTATGGTTATTATTGTATTGATAATAAAGAAACAATAACAGGAAAAACTCTTCGACAGTAACGGAACATTTCGCTTCTTTAAAACATTTTGAACGTATCCTCCCCTTCGGCTGGATAGAACAGTAGTTTGCCTATTTTCATGTCCGATTTCTGTGAAAGTTCTTAGTCCGATAATCATATCTGAGACTACATCAGCAATATCGGTAGCCATTCCAAATTCATCGGCCACTCTTAAAACATCTCCATATACGTTTTCAACGCAAACAGAAAATGAATTATGTCTATAGAAGCTGAAGAAATTCATTTCCGAAACGAAATCAAGCTCTGTTTGAAGGCGCTCCAAAAGTGTTCCTAATACTTGTATGATGCAGTCAGTAACACGACTTGTTTCATTTTTGCAATACTGTTCATGTACAAATACCAAGCATTTTATTGCATAAGAAGGAAACTCAGACTCGATGGGTGGACTAGTCATACATTTACATCTACTTCTGTTTGGCACCTGTCTCATAAGATGTCTTACTTCTTCGTTCCCCTCATTTCCATTAATCAGTAATTTTAAAAGTCTGTACACCTTTTTATGCTTTTCTGACATGGATGTTAGCATGTAATGCTTTTCAGATTCCGTTATAGTCAATCTTACAGATGATGCATATTTCGGGAGACGTCTTTGGTATTTTTTCATTAGGAGAAAACTTCCTGTGCTTTCAATGATATGACCCCAGTCATTAAAACGAACATTCAGATCTCGCCGAAAATCATTTTGGAGTCGAAATCTACATGCCGCAGAAATGTCTATGCTGACTATATTTACTTCAGCGTTAGCATTGATTGGAACATAAAGTGCCAGTTTGGATGCTGGTCCATGCAAACGAATATACTGAAAAGGTAAATCTGGTAGATTATGGTTTTCAACAGATCTTTTTAAGCGTTTATGAAACTTATCAGAGACCCTCTCTAATTGCTTTTTTACACGCTTATTAATTGAAACGTCGCTCTCTGCTAAAACAAGAATATAGTCGAACTCGTCTGGAAATGCATTTTTGGTCCCATCGTAGGAACTACCAACTTTAAGCAGACGTGTTTCATCGTAAGCATTTACGATTTCAAGGGTTTCAACAATCGGTTTAATCAACTTATGAACGCATGATTCTGTAAACCTCTGGATTCGGTCGACATCATCCTGACTGATTTTGTACTCGCACTCAGTGCGATATATTTCTTGTAAGTACTGTTCTGTCGCTTCAGCATTGTTTGCATGCTCTTCACGGCCGTGCAATAATGGGGTCGACTCATCATATCCGATTTCTACAATCGTATCTGTATTAGTAGCCATACTGAAGGTCTTCGGCGGTCTAATTTGTAAGTAAATAGTACATTCTGAAAAACAATAACAACAACAACATCATCCCGCTGAGCGCAGTCGGCAAAGGCATTTCAATTCAAATATAAGCGCAAACTCGTGATTCAACTCGTGGTTCAACCACTTTAATTTTTTATTTTAATTTTAAATTTTAATTTTATTTTAAATTTAATTTAGTTTTTATATATTGTCTGTGTAGTATTATAATTAACTGCATATTCGAAGCATGTATTGGCTTAAGCAAATTGCATTTATGGCCTAGGCGGTTACCCCAAGATTTCCCTTTTTCGTTAATTGTTTGTGGCGTCTTATTTAAATTTAATTACTTATAACAAACATACATGCTCTCTCTTCCTCTCTTCTTTGTCGCTGCATGGGGAGGCTGTGTTTTGTGAGTGTGGCAATTCCTGATATTTTACTTTTTTTATTATACGCTTGCATAATGTCAAAAATATAATTCAAAGGTATCCTGAACACAAATTAAGTAAACGATTTCATATTAATTCTTATAACTGAATTCCAAAAGAAAAGAAATAAAAAGTGTACATGTATTTTTGTAAGGTGAAGTTTGTTGGTCAGGTAATTATTGTTGAAAATACGAAGTTAAAGTACAAATCTTCCTCGTGTACATGCACAGTTTAACTTCTTAATTTGAGATATATTTCAATTTCTTTCCAACTTCATTTAAAATTTTATCTTCACTAAAACATGGGGTACAGGATTTGTATTTGTATATCAGATAAGAATTCAATCAAATTGAATAATATTTGTTATCTTTAAGCCGACTCCAAAATAATGGCTAACCTTATACATTTAGGAGTAATGATGTTGTTTTGCGTTACAGGTAAAGGGGGAATTTTATTTTTACGTTACAGGTAATGCATATTTATTCGGTTAGCAACCATTAATTTAATCAGTTTTTTAAATGTCTTTTAAATCGAATTTTGAAAATTATCAAAATATGTGTCACTTACTTGTTTTGAAGACACACTTTTCTTTTCATATCTAGGACAGTGACGACGAGAACATTTTAAGGTGCAAGTAGCTGTTCATAAAGATGTCACTGTATACGACGGGTTAAGTATTATGGCTTAATTTGAAAGCAGATACACATAAAATAGAACCTATTGATTTCAAAATATGACTAATACCCGCTTGATACATCGCTCATTATCACGGGTTATTTGGGTTTTACCCCTGACTTCATTGGTTTCTGTTTGCATATGGGAATGTTATCGGCAATTCAATATGAACTAATAATGATTCAAGTTTGAAGAGCATAAGCCCCGGTCACAAACCGCCTTGCGTCTTTTTTGTCCGTACGTGTTCTGCAGAGGTTACGTTCGCGGCGTGTTTTGAACGGACGTGGCAAGAGCAGAGAGGACGCACGTCACACTCACGGTCGCGCAAGGTGTGAGTACTAGGCCCGCATGCCACGTCTAGGGTTAAAAGCTTGCGTGCATCGTACATTGTTGTAAGTGAGTTGTACAATCTGACAACGTGCTTACAACGCAAGATCTCAAGATTTCCTTGTCAACATAAGTAACGGAGGCAGTACTGCTCACGTACGGTGTTCTTACTCGCTTGCCCGTTGTAAGTGCGTGCAAGTGCGGTGAACGTGAGTTTATTTCGGTCGCTGCTGGGTGATATATTTAAGAACGACCTATCGATGCTCGATATATATTTTATATACCGCAGAGGTCCGTGCGCACAGCGTGCGTTGTAAGTGCGGAGCACGTACTTGCTCTGTAAGGTCCGCCAAAGTTATGTGCGTGTTTTGGACAGTTGAACTGAGGAAGCACGGTCCACGCACGGACCACGTAAAGACTCGCAGTGGCAGTGCGTTACGCGCTCGTGGACGTAAAGGGCACGCACGTCACCCGTACTGGTGGTGAATCCGTAGCCCGCACGCAGCTCGAACGCAGAGAAAGTTTTGCATGCACTAAAATGCTACGGCGTCTCTGCGTGCTCCCAAATCCGTACGGAGGCGGTACCTATCACGTACGGATCCCTGAATTTAGCCCACGATTTTGCACGTAGACAGCACGCACTTGCACGTACGGCGGATTGTGACCGGAGCTTTACCCCAACTCCATGCGGGGTAAATATATAAAGTATCAGACTTTTTGAAAAGACAACAAAAGATTAATTCTGAACAATCATTAGTAATTTACAATAACAAAATTTTTAATTTACCAAGGCCAGTCTATAAGAAGAATGTTGGAGTGTAGAAATGAATTCCCTATGGACAAACTTTCTAACTTTTGCTTTCTATGTCATTAAAGATTAATATCATTATACAAAACAAAACAAAATGATTATTGGATTATTCTTAAATCAATGTCATTTTTGCATATTGCTTTATTTAATGAGCAGAAAAAAAAAACAGAACCTTTTTTTTAAAAAAAAAACACGTGCAACTTTAATATCTGTTGAATTATCAGTCTGAGCCAAGAACCGTATCATTAATTTTTGTTCATAGGAGCATTTTATTGAAATTTATTAGCTGAATTTAATAATTGAATTTTAAATAATGTAGGATGATCATACTGCACAAATGTACAGACTGTTTAGGACTACATAGGTCATAAATGTTGAAAATACAGATGCATTTAGCATTGAAGGACGATAAATTATAAAACCTTTTTTTTCATTTTTAAAGTGTTCAGAAGATGTGTATAGTCTCAGACGACACAAGCTACGCTAGAGAAGAAATGTTGTCACATTATCGAATTAATTGCTTTAAGTTATTAAACTGACCATGGAAGATCAGTCTCAGATCTCAGCAATCTAAATCCTAAACAGCCTGTATAATATATGGTGTCTGAATACTAAAAATGTCATGTTTGGTTATCGTACTTACTGAGTTAAGCTATACAATTGGTGATGCAATAAAATAGTTTTCAGTATAGGTTACAGTGAAATTTAAGTTATCAGGAAGTTTAGTGACAGAATGTATTTTAACTGACAAAATAAGGAAGTTAGATGTTTGATAAGAACCCCAATAGGTAAACAGAAAAGTAGAATATTTGTTCTGATAAGAAAATACATGATAATACCTTATATGGCAATAGAGTGGGGTTATCAATAAAAAGATACAGTTGAATAAAAAAATATTGTTCCCACATGATTCTCTTAACTAATCAACATTAAGAATTATGCGATATAACACCTTTGTTCTCTAAGTTATTTGGCAAAACTGTCCATTCTATAGGATAAGGCTTCAGTAGAACAAATTGAATAATTAATACAAATGTAAAATGTTAAAATGAAATGTTTCGACTGAGAATATATTTTCTGTTCAAAAGATGATTTGACCTATACTTAAGGATAAAAGTTTGGCTAAAGCCATTGGGCCGTTATGCTATTCTTAAGCTGTTTATTACGCCCCGGCCCGCTCAGCCGTTATTATCTTCTAAATAATATTATAATTCGTTGGTGTTTTTTTGTTTCATGAACTAGCTGCCCAGTGTGATGGCTGCAGTCCAAGTGATTGTATTGCTAGGTGGGTACGTTCTCGTGCTATGTGTAATTTATAAATTTATTAATTTCCATTTTCTGTAGATCCTTAATTGAACTCTAACATATTTGGTGTTTAGCATTTATTTGTCAATGACCTTGTAGCTCCTCCCATTGTGAAGTTACGTGTATTTTGGTGCAAATTTTTAACCATTTAGTCAATCCCTTTAATCAGGATCATGGTCAGAACGAGTCATTTAGAACTATATAAATGTTATTTTTACAGGGGGCACTGCATTCAAATATCGTTGGGCGAGGACTATGTTGCATTGAGATAAAAAATGGCACCTCAGTGTATGTTTAATAAAATATTGATATATGTACATGTACCGTTTACAATTGTTATTCGGTATGTCATAGTAGCTAACACTGGTACATACTTGCAATTTCGGGCATCATGAACTCCTTTATGGCTTTTTGCTGCCAAAATATTTACATTATGATTATTATGAAGCAATTGTTGTTTATCAAATAGTTACAGCTGGTAATAATTAACAATTTGAAAGTGGTAATTTTCTACTGACAGGGAGTCTATTAAGGAGGAAAAGAACTTTTCTCACTCGCTTTCGCGGTACCCTTGGCTGATCGTTTGGAGAGACATGCTTTTTTTTTCGAAATAGGAATTTTGTCACGTTGTTTTAAAAGTTTGGTAACATATATAACCTTACATTGCAGGCACTCAGGATACGTACTCTTTGCTATATTTATGACAAGCGGGGTTTTAATCTGTATTTTTGTATACATGATTTGTGCTACATGTAACTGCTGCTGCTATTGTCGATCAAAAGGCCATGTGGGTCATGTTTACAAACCGTCTTACTCTGAGGGAGCACGTAAGTACCTGTTAACTGCATTCAAGAAGATTTTCCGTTCAACGCAAATACATACAATATAGTCAGTACTGTTATGAGTTAATATTCTGTTACCAATTTCATGCGGTGATGATTACGTTTATCAGAGTCATCCGTTTTGTGAGTTGTCCCGGCTAGCCCAGTGGGAACGTAATTGGAATTGCACGGTACGGCTTCACTCCCCAGTTTGAGCAATATCATTTTATATTATAATATGGGGCGCGTCACGGGAAAAGGTACCTTCGGACAATTGACGTCAATCATTCAAATGACGTCATGAAGTTAAACGGACGACATTGATTATTATGCATTTCGCGTTAAAAATATCATTGCATTGCCAAAACACTTTTAATTATGAGAAATTTATAGATTGTTGTAAGTTCTTTCTAAAGATAGTAACAACTTAAATTTTTCACCGAATATAACCAAAGGTACCTTTTCCCGTGACGCGCCCAATATTATGTTGAAGGTTGTACAATAACTAATATTTTTCAACCTGATCATTACATAATAGTAACCCTTATTGGAAATGCGAGAAAATACGTTATATGAAAATATTTCATTATTAACTTTCTCACTTCATCATGTATTAACGATTTTGCTTCTCCGTCACATTTTCGATTTTTTGTCGTGCAACCTGAAATCTTTTTGAAAATATGAAATAACATTTTTTGCAGTTTATGACTGGCCGACGACGAATCCCGGCTACAGCCAGACGGGGTGCGAGATAGGAGCTTACACAGAAGCTCAGATTCATACCTCTAATGTTCAACCAGGGACTGTACAGAGATGGGAAGCCCCGCCTGCTATGATTCATATAGCCAATGTTCAACCAGGTACTGTACAGAGATGGGAAGCCCCGCCTGCTATGAAGGAAAGGACCACTCCGTACAAAAACAGACGATGCAAAAAGTGGAAATTTAAGGATCAATCTCGCGTAGACTGGTTTTTACAGTAATTATACAATTTATGACATCATCATTAGAAGCCCGACACGGAAACAGTGTTTTCGGAGATAATTGTTGACATTTTTGTTGTTTCTATTTCAAGAGAAATCGTTCAATTATTTATTATTTTTCATAATTAATGGGCGATTTTAATGCACATTTTGACTAAATATTGGTATTCTAAAACGAAATGCTTTTTGAATAATGTCGTCTGTTTACATTTATTAAGTCATTGCCAAGATTGACGTCAACTTCTCAAAGACACCTTCGGATCCCCCTATTTATTCCTGACATTTGACGTTATAACTTTATTAATTACAATGGTAGTTTATTACATGAAGTTGAATGTTCCTCTTGATTTCATTACCTGTGATTTATACATTAAGGAATAAATATTCCTTAATAAAACACTGTTATTTTTCATTCATACATGTATTTTACATCGTGTTTCAAATATAGGGTAACATAATTTAAAAGGTTAATGCATATACATGTAAAATGCTGGTTATAGGGATTCAAAGGAGATGACGTTGTTTACATCAAGTGTACATGAAATGTATGACTTACAACCCAATATGGGCTAAATATCTATACATTTTGTCTGAAAGTTGAAAGAAAACATGGATAAAACTATCCATAGTATATTGCAAAAAAAATGAAATATGCATATCAGGAATGGCCACATCCAGCATACACAGCCTCCCCACACAGCCAAAAAGTAGAGAGGAAAAGAGAGCATGGTATTACAATAATCAGTTTCATAATGGACGCCACAAACAAATAACGAAAGTCAGAACCAGAGGGGTTACCGCCTTGGAACGGTCAGTGGCAAAACAAATTGCCACTGGGGGTTTAAACCAGGTTCTAGGGTGCACAACCTCACACTTTAAGCAAACAGATAACGATTTAAACAGTTGGTACAATTTCGACTTTATATTTGTTTTGCTTAAAAGGAAGAACAAACGCTTATTTTAAATTAATGCTAAACTGAAACCAGTTGGTAAATGAAAATTTCTTTTTTTATCAGTGCCTGGTCTGCATTTCGACTTTAAATAATTAATAAGATATTTTTATTTCTTGATACGTTTTACCTTTCTTACATAAGATTAAAATATTTTGAAAGCGTATTATGTTTCTTTATTTTAATCTAACCTCTTAATCAAAATAACAAAATTTAAAAAATGCATTGTAGCAATTCTACCTTTAGTAAGAAATTGCGGACACGTTCGAAAAATAACATGTTTTGTATTTTATTTTACTAACATCAGCACTTCGGATACAATGTGTATTTAGATTTACTTATCGTCGAAGACAATATAAGCGAAGATTTCATAAAAGAGATAGTCATTTTAGATGCAAGATACCGGTATAGTGGACTCTTCGATTCCAGAATCGTCCCTGTTTTTTCGCAAGTAGCGGTGTATAAAACCATTACACTGATATCGGTTTACAGTCTCATCCGAAAAACTATATTTTAAAGTTAGTTTAAGTTGTCGTAGTGGGATCAAACAAACGATCTCTTGGCTCCAGAAGCGCTAAACACTGGGTTATTGATCCGATCTTTTCGAATAAAGTCATCAACCGGTGCGAAACAAACGGCAAATATCTAACTGGTCAGATTCAAACGAAATAATTGACGTCAACACGTTATACATTGACATTTTGATGCCAACACCCGTTTTTAAAGCGTACGTTTAAAATGACACAATCTTCAATATTTACAATTTAAAGTCAATTTAATGACGGTATTTGTGTGTGTTCACGGGCTTCACACACTTTAAAAAACCAAACTGTTTTCCATACCCAAATGAAAACCATCAAATATTGATTCAATCCTCAAATAAAATTATACAGAGTATACTACATACAATTGATAATTCGTCCACTACCTTTTCAAAATAAATACAATGCAATATGTGAATTGAAAACCTATAAATTCACCATACCATGTTTTTAACTGTTATTCATAACGTTAAAAGTTGAACTTATGTTTATCATAGCTTATTTGCCTCATATATATTTAAATTTTGGTTTATGAATTCAGTTTGCTAATATGGTATGAACAATGGTGTGTATGTGTAATGATATTGCCTTTACCTAGGTGCGAATCCGCACCGTCAAAGCGACATTGCCTATCCCCTGCAATTCCGACGACCAAATCAAACGTCAGTACCGGGACAACCCAAACAAAGGTTGATCGGATATCCCTGATATACGTTTTCATCACTGAAAGACATCGGTAACGAGTTATTTTACTGATAACAGTACTGACTATATGTACGGGGAGACTTTTTACGGCCGCCACACCACACAAATAGCGCTTCTGTGAATGAAAAGAATTACATTCCATGTAAAATATTGGAAGCCACCAGCCTACTAGCTTTTTGGGGTTGTTCCTGTTAGCTCAGTTGGTTGCGTCTTCGGAATTGCAGAGGCTAAGCACTGTCGCCGTCAGGATGCGGGTTCGCTCCCAGATAGAGGCAATATTATTTGAAAATCGTTTGCAAATCGTGTTCAAACCGTGACAATCCTTGCTTTACCGAGTATATCCGTGCTTTGTTCGTGCATACTCGTGCTACATTCGAGTCTAAATCGTACCAACTCATCCCAGGCACGGTTGGAGCTCAATACTCGTACCAGTCAACCCGTGTATAACCGAGTATACCGTGTTGGAACCGTGTGCCCAACCGTATTCTGTGTGAGACAGGCTTTACGTCCTTTGAAAGTCGTTGAGCAAGATAACGGTGTTAACAGTACCTCAAAAATTTATTTTCTTTTAATATTTCGGTCACTTTTAAGATGGCGGTTTCAATATCCTTCGAATATAGATTATGATATTGTTTAATTACCCATATGATATAATTCCTGCATTTTTAATTTTGCATTTGGTGTTTAATCTATGACGTGCAGGATTTATGTTCTCAAATTCCCTTTCAAAATTCTATTTGGTTTGTTCCGACCATTGTTTTCTCGTTTAAGGCAAACGCATTATTTTATTTTGGGACCATACGCCGCTGTACATGGACTGGTATAAATCTGAAAAAAAAACGCATTGAGGGTTCCATGTTCCATGCATACATGTACCATCGTTTGGGATTGATCTAAATTATACCGTTTATTGAGTTGCGCTTAACCCGTGCTAAGCCTAAATGCAAATTACTGTCCATTAATAGGGGCAATCAAATCGAGCCTGCAATATTTTCATATTTGTCGTGTTCGGTGCATTTCAAAGTTCCATTTTCATCTATTTCAATATTTTACGTGATATTGGTTCTTGTACATAACATTTAAAGATACAACAAAATGCAAAAGGGAGGAAACAGAACATAACTTTGTTAACAGTCACAACATAATTCGTTTTATGTTTAATAATCTCGCTGTTTAAACACAAGTTGCTTTAGAAAAGCCATCTACTCGACAAATTTTAACTGTTAAAACCATGCACAAACAAACAGATCAAATGTAGCAAGTGACACTGTCAGGCTTATTTGCATATCTTCTTGTGTTTTTTATAATATCCGAGATCCCTTACCCTTGTTATTAATAACATTATAATCTCGTCCAGAAATGTATTATTGAGTTAGACAAAAAAGATTAATTATTTTTTGTATAATATGACAACTCAGGTCTTATCTTATATTTACATTTTAAGGGAGGCAGATTGTACAATATTGTTCATCTTAGTATCTCTTAAAACGGCTTTTATCACAATACAAGACCATAAATCTAACTGTCGGATGTTGTTTTCATCATTTTACTTTAATTAATCAAAACAAAATGATTTAAATTAACAAAATTTAATCAAAACAATTTATTAAAACTAAAAACAAAATCATGGTTGAAAGGATTAATTGTAGAGTATTGTTATTTCTTTGCTTTAACGGTTGTATTACTATTAATGATAAAGCATTTATCGTTTCATTTAAACATAATTTGAATCATAAGCCCAAACTATTTATGAGCTTCCAGAAGCGATGTTTGTGACAGGAGATGGCTGTAAAAAGTCACACCGTACATTCAATGATACGGCATGGGCAGTATTATTCATTTCCAGTACTGCCCATGAATAGGTTCAATCAAACCGAGCGTGCAATAGTTTTATTATTGTCGTGTTTGTTTGTTTTCCAAGTTCCCTTATCATATATTTGTTTAAATTTATACTTCTTAAATACAAGCGGACATTCGAACATTCGTTTCAGATTTTCTGCAACACATTCACGATCTTATTTGGCTCTAAGTATTAAACAATCACACTAAAAATGGTCGATACCATAAATACTAAGCTTTTGTAATTTGCACTGATATGCTTTATATATCAGGCGATTACTAAGCAAGACGGACTTCGAAAACGCGATCCAGGTTCGATTTCTATTTTGAAATCAAGTCCTGGTCTATAAAATTTATCACGAAAAATATTAATCTGAATTTTTCACTCAAAGTTAAAGTATTTGAAGATACAATTTGAACATGTTGAAAGCAAACTTCATTGATTTTGGTTTTAAGAATAAGTTAATTAAATATTTCATGTTTTAAAGCTCGTTTTTTTTTCAATTTTATCTGAATATTCTTTTTAAAATTTCCAAAAAAGGGAACGTTGGGGTAGAAACTAAAAAAACTGTGTTTGATCTGAAACATGTTTTCTAAAATATCTTGGTAAGTCTAAGTATTGTTAGTAATAATAACAGAGTAAAATTTCTACGCTCTTGTGAACATCTTAAATTTTCATAAAGTACTTCAATCAAATAACCAACACATACTCAGAAGGTGAAAAAGTATTTTTAGTTGAAAATTGAGTTTGAGCATAAGAATGACCGTGATGATAAGATTACTAGATTATAAGCATGATATTTTAATCATTTTATTACTTAATCGGGTGTATTTGCTTTGACTGCAAGTTTGGTAAGGGAATTTAAATGAGTCATAAGTTCAAATGGACATACTAACTGTTTTCTAGATTATAAGCATGATATTTTAATCATTTTATTACTTAATCGGGCGTATTTGCTTTGACTGCAAGTTTGGTAAGGGAATTTAAATGAGTCATAAGTTCAAATGGACATACTAACTGTTTTCCTCAATTATTTGTGGGAATTTTTTGTCGAAAACCTAATTAATTATTACTGAATAAATTACTATCATTAAGTAAATCTTCACCCACACATAAGCTTAGTATCAAAACTATTCGTTTACCTTTTTGACAGCATCACTTCGAGTCTTGTTATCTACCTGTTAGGTTCAGAGTCTCTCTTTATCAGTTTTTCCGATACAAATGAGTTTTTACATAAAGCAGAAGCACAAAAAGGAATTACAGTCAACAGGAAAAATTGGGACGGGCTACAGTTATCGACATTTTATTATATTTTATATTTTATTTATATATAAATGACTTAATCAGTTATTAAATGAATAAATTCATATTTCTAACAACATAATAAAAACTTTATTTACAACAGCGCTCTTTGTAATTCCAACTTAAACTTATACGCTATATTTTAAGAACCAGAACAATTTTCTTCGAGTACTACATGTATGTGTATTTGTCTCCGGAAATAGAAGCTCTTACGTCACAAGGTAAGGTCACCGGTATCGTTAGTTTTGTTACTTGTAATTGTGCAATGTATTTCTGGTGATTGCTGTACATTATTTAACCGTATGGTGTATATCTGCAGGTTACATACTACTACATGTAACAAAAGATGGTTATCGGTCTTATAACGGTATGTCGATAACTGCGTCCGAAATAACAAATGTCTACAGTTTTAGGCCGTTTTATACATTAAGTTGATTTACTCCAATATAATATGTTTCAAGCTGCTTCTCAATGTATATTGATCAGTATTTTTAAGTATAAAATGTCACTTTCAACCGGTCATTCAATATATGCCCTGCCTTCAATAAAGATATATTTTGTATATTAACAGGTTGACCGCGGAAATATTATAGCATCTTTTAACTTCTATAGGGGCCTATATGAATAATAGTGATTAAAATGTAGCAGGAAGATCTTATTATAATTCATACAATTTTAAATGTACTCACAGCACAGCACAACAAAATGGTTCAATATTCTCCCTTCAAAAATGAGGGCTGTCATTGAGATAAAGTGAAACCTGCCTTAGCAGCCACCTGCGAATTATAACCACCTGTCCTAAACAGCCAGTTTGGATATGACCTTAACTGACATTTTGTGCTATTTTTTACTGTCTTTAAAAGCCACCTGTCTTCAGCAGCCAACTGTCTTTAGCAGTCACCTATTGGTACTCCCTTGGGTGGCTGCTAAAGACAGGTTAGACTGTAATATGATCTATTTGGTTGGCCAAGGCAAAGGCAGTAAAACTGTTTGGGGTGCCCCGCACAACACTAACTGATAAAGTGGCAGTTCGAACACCAGACCTGGACTACCTTCAGTGTTGAGTCCGGCAAACAAAAGCCCCCGGTCAGATAAGCTTAATTAATTGCACAAATTAGTACACAAGCACTACTTGTAATAATTCTTAAAGTATATACATGTTTCACCTTATCGACAAAACTACCTTTGGCATCTGCTTGTTTCACTTAGGATTTATATTCTTAAAGGAGTATATGACAGTAAGTTCTAACGGACAGAATTTTTTAAAACTTTGCAAACTTAAAGAGAATTCCTTCACAAACAAAATGATATAAAGAAAAATATAGCTTTCCAGGCTAATTTTTGAGTAATCGCTCATTATTAGACCCCTCTATACGGCCATTTTGAAGGGATTTTGAGAAAACGCACATATATCTTTTAAATGATTGTTACATCTGGAATTCCTAATCAACACCTTATATCTATGCATTTTTTTGTTTGGAATTATGTTTATGTATGGTTTTGGATGGAATTATGTGAGATTTTTTTGTATATTTGAAGAAAAAACTTTGAAAATGACCAAAATATCCAACAAAAAAGGGAGACAATTCAGTCCCTGACTGGAAAAAAAATCTATATATCTTTTTTTGTAACGGACAGATTTTTTTTAAACTCCATAAAATGACACAGTATATATTTCTAAACAAAACAAAAACAAAAAAACAGGGGCATCCAGGCTTAATTTTTTACTATATTCCTTCAAAGATGGTCATATAAGTAAAAAATATCTCTAATTTTAATTCAATTCTACAAATGTCCATCATAACATGTATAAATAGTTTTATAACATGCTCATCAAAACTAATTTCATATTTTGAAAGAAATAACTATTTCTTTATCAAGAATTACATTACAGTTACCACATTTCTTTCATAAAATTCCCACAAATGCAGACCTGAGTGTTGCCAAAGTTTCCATACATATCGAAAAACACCTAACACTGATAATGAATGAAAATCATATAACAATTCCTAAATCTTATGATCCATTAAGTAATTATACAATTTCTGAACAACAGATTTAAGAGATGTTACTCTAGGTTTGCCTGTGTCAAGTTTCTCACCAAACAGCTGAGACAATCCATCTAACCCACCACGAGAGACAGCAAGTCTTATATGACTCAAATTCAAACCGGATGCTGCAATTTTCTTTGCCATTTGACATGAAAGTATTTTCTGTTTGGTTAAAAATTCAAGAGTATCAAAATTAAAATCAGTCATTTTCACATGAAAGTAACATTATCTACTTCTGACGTCAAATTATCCGAAACACTTGAATCATTGTCAGCGCAAATTATCGAACCAAATAATTTACGTTTCTTCACAGCTTGGTGATTTCCATCACTAACGAACCTGCCCTTCTTGTTTTTCTCGCGTGAGGCCATTCTCACGGACGACTACTTTGTGAGAAACAATTTGAAATATTTAATCGATTGATTTTACGCAACAGTCGAAGTACTAACTTTACTCAACTGACACCGGTCACTGAGAAAAATACATTTCGTTAAACTAGCGCTTGCGCAGAAATATGCGCGTAAACTATTGTAATATACTCCTTTAATCAAGTTTATTTTTATTACAACAATACATTGGTTTTCATTAGAACTGTCAATGTTCACAGTTATATGTTCACGATCTTCTAAAAATATATATTTATTGCTATTTTCAATTCAAACAATTATTGTATATTCTAAAAATAACATTTCACCTCCAAAAAAGTGATCTGCATTTACTAGTACCCGGGTTGATGGTCTCGCTATAAAATGAGTCTGCAAAAGTTTTCTTTTATTAGTGTTTGGTGTCTTTCAAAGTTCTCATTTCATAAATTTAAATCGGATAATGAGTAAGAAATAAAACTTGATATAAGACAACGCATAAATGAACACTGTTCATTCTTGTCATTGATGAATTTTATTGACACACAGTAATTAATGTCAGTCCTTGTATTGGATATTTAAATAAACCAAATTGCAATGTTATTTTCTTTTTATATTTTTTGACATACAATGTGCTTTTTTCATAACCTAGCTGCACCAGGGGAGTTATGTTATAACAACAACAATCGAGATACGAGGTACTGCTTGAATGGTTGCTGTGGCAGTTACAACTATGAATACTGATGCAATCAACCGTAAGATTCTTTTAAAATTATTTATTATTATAAGCTTCATAATAAATCTTATAAATGTAAAGTTTATGTTTCAAACAAAATACATTTTAATACATTTTTTTCTAATAAATACAATCATCTTTTCAGGCAGAAGTTTCGTTTTAGATCAGATTACATTACTGATAATTGTATAAACTTATTGATGAACATCGAATTTGATCGAATTGTTTACTTCTTCAAATGATACATGAAGTAATTCATTTCCTGGATTTATTGCGCCAAAGTACAATGTGGAACGAGAACACAGTTTTAGCCCATAAGTTACACACACTAGGAAGTACTAGAGGCCTCTGTTTGAGGATGAGCGCTGATATGAAATAATATCGCGAAGCCCTTCCATCATTGGTTCGATACTCTGTTACACGAGTATTTGTATGAAGACGACCTAAGTGTTTTGTCGTCTACTTTCTGTACATATAACAGCTTTATAAATCAACGCTTTATTCTAAATGTGAACTTTGCAATTTAACATGATACGTGTATATGCGAGATTCTTTAAGAATGCATGCAAGTATGTATGCATATTGGACTTAATGTTTTTTCCAATAGCCAACAAAATTAGCATAATTTAAAACAGCAGGCAAAAAATCTACCTAAGATTGTATCTTCATTGTCTGCGAATAAAAACTGCTTTCATTTTGGGCAGACATAGTTTTCATCACCTTATGTTAGTACATCGGCGCAAATGAGTATGCTAGCTAGTCATTTTAGCAAAATTAGATACTTTCTGTAACGGCTTCTTGACTTCCTTGTTACAATTTGTACCTTGTTCTTTCAAAAATGTACAGAAAGTCGACGACAAACTGTTCCTTTAAGTCGTCTCATTACATCTCGTCGTGTAAAAGAGTATCGCAATTATAGTGAACGTCCTGATACTAATATACTCTATTTCAGCGAAGACTATGCTGGTTATAATTATATGGGCGTTTTCAAGCAGTGTTGCCGCTTTCATCATCATTATTTCGGTGATCGCTGCTGTTTGGTGCTGCTACAAAAAGGCAAGAGGTCAAACAACTGGACATGTCTATCAACCAACTAACCCAGTCAATGCAAGCAAGTACAATGCAATGCAGCATAATTATGTTGCTTTACAGAAAACAATATTTTTATAATAACTGTATTATTGTTTTCCCGTGACAAGAAGTTACTACGCGCGGGGCTCCCAGCGATTTCGTTGATTGATTGTTATAACTCTTCTTACTTTCTAATATTGTGCAAGATGGGGAGGTTCACATTTTTGAATATTGTTGTTTTTCTGACGCGAATTAGACGTTTTACTTATTGCACTTGAATGTGTTTATGAAGCCATTTTCGTAACATATCTGAAAATTATGTATTTGGGGGCTTCGCTTTGCATAAATTTTAAAGATTTGTTATTCAATTACTTACATGTAGACATACATCATGCAATTACCAATTTTATAGCTTATTGATACAATGTAATCGTTATCCGTTACCGTCGGATTATTAACTGCACTGCCCTATGACATAGTAACCAGTTCAAACTTTGACAAAAAAACATTTCTTTCAGATCGGTGTTAACATTCTTTAGTTGTTTAATGTCATTTACTTCCATGTAAACTTGTAAAATGAAATTTATTTATCGATCGATTCAGTCCCTATAAAAACACAACAACAAAAACAACACAAACCTTCTTAACCGTCATTTTTGGTGTTTTCAACCTCAATAGATAACAGAGTGGGATCGCCATAAATATGGTAAAGAATCGCAAGCCTATACATTATAAAGTTTGGTTATTTTCCAAAAAAGGCTAAATATTAACATTTTCACATATCGAGTGGTTCTAATACCTATTCACTTCAGTCTTCACATTATCGTTACCCAACTACAGCTAATCGCTTTGATGCCTCTTGAAGTCCATGAATATCTTGAAAAAGAACGTGGGAGCTCGTCGATCAGTTTTTTTATTCCATCCTATGTGTTCTTGCTGATTTGACACTATGTAGTCTGGTCTCACTATGGTCATTGAGTACCTTTCTTTGCTTGCAATGCCATTGTTATCTTCTTATCTTTATAACTGTCCGTGTTTTTGCATGCAACATTGTCAAGTTGAGGTTTGCTTGCCATAAGTAAGCGTCTAATGTTTTATAGCTGGGCGTGGTTTTTAATGCAACATTGTCAAGTTGAAGTTTACTTGCCATAAGTAAGCGTCTAATGTTTTATAGCTGGGCGTGTTTTTTAATGCTACATTGTCAAGTTGACGTGTGCTTGCCATAAGTAAGCGTCTAATGTTTTATAGCTTGGCGTTTTTTTAATGCAACATTGTCAAGTTGAAGTTTGCTTGCCATAAGTAAGCGTCTAATGTTTTATAGCTGGGCGTGTTTTTTAATGCAACATTGTCAAGTTGAAGTTTGCTTGCCATAAGTAAGCGTCTAATGTTTTATAGCTGGGCGTGTTTTTTTAATGCAACATTGTCAAGTTGAAGTTTGCTTGCCATAAGTAAGCGTCTAATGTTTTATAGCTGGGCGTGTTTTTTAATGCAACATTGTCAAGTTGAAGTTTGCTTGCCATAAGTAAGCGTCTAATGTTTTATAGCTGGGCGTGTTTTTTAATGCAACATTGTCAAGTTGAAGCTTGCTTGCCATAAGTATGCGCCTAATGTTTTATGGCTGGGCGTGTTTTTTAATTCTACATTGTCAAGTTGAAGTTTGCTTGCCATAAGTAAGCGTCTAATGTTTTATAGCTGGGCGTGTTTTTTAATGCAACATTGTCAAGTTGAAGTTTGCTTGCCATAACTAAGCGTCTAATGTTTTATAGCTGGGCGTGTTTTTTAATGCAACATTGTCAAGTTGCAGTTTGCTTGCCATAAGTAAGCGTCTAATGTTTTATAGCTGGGCGTGTTTTTTAATGCAACATTGTCAAGTTGAAGTTTGCTTGCCATAAGTAAGCGCCTAATGTTTTATAGCTGGGCGTGTTTCAATGCTACATTGTCAAGTTGAAGTTTGCTTGCCATAAGTACAGTACTGAAAATTATGAAATTGACAATTTTTCCGATTCCGATCCGGTCCGCTTCCGATCCTAATGTCATCTATAACCGATCCGATTCCATTCCCATTGCGGTCCAATTCCAATTCGATTGCACTCCAATTTTTTCACTTCAGACAATGCGCTACAAACAATCTTTACGCTCAAACCGATTCTTCCGATTCCGATCTTTTTGCTCCCGATTTTCATTGGTCATTAACAATGCGCTCCAAACGATCTTTACGCTCAAACCGATTCTTCCGATTCCGATCTTTTCGCTCCCGCTTTTCATTGGTCATTACTTATAACGCATCTCGCGCTGAAATCATAGGGAAAAATAGTTTCTCTTTTAGTTTCGGACAGCGTTCATGGTTTATATTTCATACTGAACTTAATAAATGTTTACATTCAAAAAAATTATTAGCATTAAATACATTTCAGTTGTGAATCTCCTTACTAAATAAAAAAACAACACATTAATTTCATAATGAAGCACGAGTTAATGTAAATGTTCCTTATTTCTTCCCGTGTGTAAGAAAAAATATTACGTATTTTCGCTTAAAGCGCATTTTATACAAAAAGGTTCCGAACTTAATTTCAATAATATCATGCGTGTGAATGACAAACACACAATTTACTATTATATGTTTTCAGTTTTATTTACAAAATTATTGTTAGATTAGTTATTTATTACTAGTGTTTGATAGAAGAAAACTCAATTAAATTATTGTCAAAAATTGCTTTGTTTAAAGTCGTTAAAAGAATCGGAAGACTGAAGCGATTCGGATCGCTACTATATACATGTATAACTGAAAAACTATAAATAGAAGCGATCCGATCCGATCAAAACGCCCCGGTCTTTTCACTCCAAGCGATCCAAATGCTCAAAGCGATTCCGATCCGGTCAAAATGCCCCGGTCTTTTCACTCCAAGCGATCCATACGCTCAAAACGATTCGCTTCAATTCCATTCCGTTTCCAATTCGATTGCGCTTCGATTGCGCTCCTAACAGGATCGGTTTGCGGTCCGCTTCCGATCCGCTTCCGATCCGGTTGTCAATTTCATGATTTTCAGTACTGTATGCGCCTAATGTTTTATAGCTGGGCGTGTTTTTTAATGCAACATTGTCAAGTTGAAGTTTGCTTACCATAAGTAAGCGCCTAATGTTTTATAGCTGGGCGTGTTTTTTAATGCAACATTGTCAAGTTGAAGTTTGCTTGCCATAAGTAAGCGTCTAATGTTTTATAGCTGGGCGTGTTTTTTAATGCAACATTGTCAAGTTGAAGTTTGCTTGCTTTAAGAAAGCGTCTAATGTTTTATAGCTGGGCGTGTTTTTTAATGCAACATTGTCAAGTTGAAGTTTGCTTGCCATAAGTAAGCGTCTAATGTTTTATAGCTGGGCGTGTTTTTTAATGCAACATTGTCAAGTTGAAGTTTGCTTGCCATAAAGTAAGCGTCTAATGTTTTATAGCTGGGCGTGTTTTTAATGCAACATTGTCAAGTTCAAGTTTGCTTGCCATAAGTAAGCGTCTAATTTTTATAGCTGGGCGTGTTTTTTAATGCAACATTGTCAAGTTGAAGTTTGCTTGCCATAAGTAAGAGTCTAATGTTTTATAGCTGGGCGTGTTTTTTAATGCAACATTGTCAAGTTGAAGTTTGCTTGCCATAAGTATGCGTCTAATGTTTTATAGCTGGACGTGTTGTTTGATGCAACATTGTCTAGTTGAAGTTTGCTTGCCATAAGTATGCGCCTATAGGCAGGGTCCTAGTAGGGGCTACCGTGCACCCCCTCCCTGACTTTTTTCCACACATACCAAATTGATCCTTAGGGTTAGCAGCTTCATTTAAAACAAATTCCCCAAAAATAGACTCAATCCTTCACCACATTATTGGCATGTTTCCATGGCAACCATTATTGAAATAAAGAATTATTGGATATAAGTTATTATTGCCAATATCTTGGTAACTATGAGATTTAAAATGGTAGAACTAGTGTCAAAATATTCATTATATATTGCATTTTTAATTTATAAAACATTATGCAAATTAACTAATTTGCATATGTATGAATATTAATGAGATTTTTTTAAAAATACAAAAAAATGATAGAATGGTCATTTTTTAAAATTCAATTTCTTATTTGCCTGTCAAGTTTTGAGTCAAATTTTGCCAAATGGAACTAAATGAAAATAAGCACATGTTTAATGTTTAAGTACCAAATTATGATCAAATACCTCAAGTTTAAAGCATTAGTATATGAAAAGTGTGTATGAAAGTTTTATCAAAACTAAGATTTTCCCTATGCATAAAGAACATGACAAACAAGCCAATTTAAAGGTTCCCATTTTAATTAAATATTTTTCTCCATCTAGTCATCAAACAGCTCATTTAAGAAGTCAAATGTGTCATCTTCGGCTTCATTGGTTTTAATGGTCTCTTCTAAAATGTCAATTAGCATTGTTGGAAGAACATCACCCTGGATCCACAGAGGCTCCAGCATACAATCCTTTTCGGTCAATCCGTGGTTTTCAGTCGGTGGCGGGATATTTGGATGTGGCTCATGAGCTCGATGCCATATTGCTACTTGATAGTTTACTCTTCTGAGATGTTGAATCAAGCATCTCTTACATGGTGGTAGGGTCGACATATCTACATTTCTCAACGCATTTGTTGGCTTGTCCTCACATGACTCTATCATTTTGCACAGTAATTCATCAACAGATGAACACCTATTGTTTCCATACATTGCACAAGTGAATGCTTCCAGTGATTTCATCGTCTCATCAGATACTTCCCATGAATTGCCAAGTTGTGCAAATGTGACCACATATCTTGGTTTCTTTTCCATTGTCTTGAGAGGTCCTACATGACCCTTTCCTTTGAAGGCGCTAGTTGTTTCGCATCCACAGAAAGCATGAAGCCCAAGCAATGCTGTACGATACTCTGGTGTGTAATCGCTTGAAAGTTCGGTCATATTAAAAATTCGTCTGTTGTTTCCTGAGCCAGTGTCAAACAAGACTGTTACACCTTCAAACATATCCATGTAATGAAGGATAATGAAAAATATGTCACTATCTGGTGTTCTAACTTGTACAGTTTTGTACCCCTTGTTTTTGGCATAAATGATGTATAACACAACTCTAGTAACGGTCTCTTCTTGTGAGGAATTAAGTTCTCGCATTTCTCTTACTTCAGTTGCTGTGCCGTTAGAAGATGTGTAAAGATACGCATCACCTTCACATATCAAAATTACTTCTCTGCCTTCCAATCTTTTAGCATAAATGTCCATGTTCCAAGACTTTTGCATCACTTGCACGAGCTGCTTCTTATTGTCATCATTCTTCAGAAAGGTTTTCCAATGAGCTGGTTTCTTGGTGTTTTCTCCTGTTATCAGGAGTCTTTCACTACTGCCGCGTCTCTGTCGTTCCATTCTTTTCACAGAATCCTCTAGATACATATCTGTGCTGAATATAGCATCGGCTTTCTTTGGTATCATGTTGAATAGTTTTTCGCTTATCTGTTTAAAATGCTAGGTATTCATTTCATGGAATGAAACAGAGCATTTCCATCTTCAATCATGATCACTGTTTTATCTGTTGCAGGAGCAGCAGTTATGTCAAGGCCTTCTGTCAGATATTTATAACCCTAAGATTGTCTGTTTTTTGCCAGGCTACCATCTGCCTGTACAAATACTGAAAGGAACTGGTGTCAATGGGTATTTCAATATTTCGGCCAAATCAATGTTTATCTCTGGATTCTGAAAACTGTACTAATAGCTGCATCGCAAACATTGCCTTGTTGTCTATATTGTATTTCTTTTGTTTTTGGGAAGATTTTTAACTTGACTTTCTTTCCAATGTCTTCCATTGTTCTCAGGTTCATTTTCTTAATCGGGTTCAAAGAACTTGTCGTGTGTCTTAATCCTTTCTGTGACAAAATTTATCTTTCGCAATCTTCCCTCGTTGTTCAGCCTGAAGGATGTCGTCTTCATGAGAAGCTGGCACAAACTGTCCCCCGATGAAAATACAGTACAACTTGTCCTTAACATCTATGTCAAATGGGTTGACAAAATCCTTTGATAGCATCCAGAGTCTCGCATACATTTTTTTCACCTTTCTGAATCTCCGACGATCGAAGCTCAGAATGGCGTTGTCCCAGTACCTGAGTCATCTAACATAGCAGCCATCGAGAACGTAGCTTCTACAAATTTTGCCCCTCTCATGTGAAATCCTCACCCATCTTTGGTAGGAGTTGTAGTTTGATGACAGACCTGTGATACCGGTACCACTACCACCAGCACCGCTGTGACTCTTAGCATGTTTCATAAAAGTCTCTTTCAATGGTCTTATCCACTGCGCACCCATTGCCCCGGTATCAAAGACCTTGACACACTCATTGCACCCTCTTTTCAACAATTTCTGTGGCTCCTGGGTGGGTGTCCTTCAATATTGGCTATAAAGACGGAAAAAGAAAGCCATGTACCTGGCATAATTATGTCCATCAAAGCTGAAGAATATGTCAGGCCATTTTTGACAAGCATTCAGCGTATAGCATGAAGTCATTTGTCTTGACAGCACGCAGTAACGAGAGAACCAACTGGATGTGATCCATGTACGGACATCCAAAATCTTGCTGTCTTACCAAGCTCACC
>JAZAYU010000131.1:1125140-1287947 GCA_038501625.1 Corbicula japonica
CCCTAAAACAGAACAAATATGATTAGAAACATACTTGTTTATACATTTATGTATATACACCATGTAGTGTTTAAATAAAAACGACAACATTTCTTGGAATCAATTTCTATCCAAAAATTGTTTTATCCGAATACTACTCAAGTTTTTAGAACACTGAAAAAATGAGGCCTCTCATGCGAGGCATACCTATATGTTTCCTATCAAATTCATTGGAAATATTTACTGTTAACTTATAGAACTTACAAGCACATAATATGGAAATGAAAGCGTTTATTTACCTTGTTTAACAAAATAAACATTCTGCTGTCTGCAACAAAGCATGGTGGAAATAAAAAAGGGAAGTAACTCATTACATAAAACAATTTTATAAATTTAACTTTAAATAATAAAAGGTTTCAACTAAATTATAAAATTTCCTATCCTTGCATTTAATAAATTGTAAAACAAAGTTGTAGTAAATAGAGTTCAACATAATAATATTATAATGTTTAGCTGTAATATGGAAATAAATTGTTTTCATATTTCCCAAAAGTAATAAGTGAAATTAATTAGATAGAAGTAAATTATATTTCATTAAACATGTGCTTATTTTCATTTAGTTCCGTTTGGCAAAATTTGACTCAAAACTTGACAGGCAAATATGAAATTGAATATTAAAAAATGACCATTCTATCATTTTTTTCTATATTTTTAAAAAATGTCATTAATATTCATACATATGCAAATTAGTTAATTTGCATAATGTTTTATAAATTAAAAATGCAATATATAATGCATATTTTGACACTAGTTCTACCATTCTAAATCTCATAGTTACCAAGAAATTGGCAATAATAACTTACATCCAATAATTCTTTATTTCAATAATGGTTGCCATGGAAACATGCCAATAATGTGGTGAAGGATTGAGTTTATTTTTGGGGAATTTGTTTTAAATGAAGCTGCTAACCCTAAGGATCAATATGGTATATGTGGAAAAAAGTCAGGGAGGGGGTGCACGGTAGCCCCTACTAGGACCCTGCCTACTAATGTTTTATAGCTGGGCGTGTTTTTTAATGCAACATTGTCAAGTCGAAGTTTGCTTGCCATAAGTATGCGCCTAATGTTTTTTGGCTGGACGTGTTTTTTAATGCAACATTGTCAAGTTGAAGTTTGCTTGCCATAAGTATGCGTCTAATGTTTATTAGCTGGGCGTGTTTTTTAATGCAACATTGTCAAGTTGAAGTTTGCTTGCCATAAGTAAGCGTCTAATGTTTTATAGCTGGGCGTGTTTTTTAATGCTACATTGTCAAGTTAAAGTTTGCTTGCCATAAGTAAGCGTCTAATGTTTTATAGATGGACGTGTTTTTTAATGCAACATTGTCAAGTTGAAGTTTGCTTGCCATAAGTAAGCGTCTAATTTTTTATAGCTGGGCGTGGTTTTTAATGCAACATTGTCAAGTTGAAGTTTGCTTGCCATAATTAAGCGTCTAATGTTTTATAGCTGGGCGTGTTTTTTAATGCTACATTGTCAAGTTGAAGTTTGCATGCCATAAGTAAGCGTCTAATGTTTTATAGATGGACGTGTTTTTTAATGTAACATGTCAAGTTGAAGTTAGCTTGCCATTTAGTTAGATTCTAATGTTCTTTACTTGTGTGTGTGTTTTTGCAAGCTTCATTATCAAGTTGATGTTTGGGTTGGAGCTAATTCACCAAGTTGTAGTTGTTCAAAAGTGAACCTATTGTTTATTTTCCACTCTTCTTGTTTCTGTGTCGGGTGAGAGTGTCTTCTGGATGTTCCTGATATTCATATTTCCCCTTTAAATGTTGAAACAGTTTGAGTACATGTACCAACTTAATACAAAATACATGAAAACTATATCCTATGAGGTTTTATAAGATTGGTTTTCGGTTGAAATGGGGACGGCAAATTTTAACAAAACTTACATAAACTACTTTTCTCAAACGCTTCAATGTCCCGTGTTATATATCAACTTCATACTTTTCAGTTTTGGGTGGTCAAAATCCTTACCCAGGTCAGGTCGGGAATGTGAATGGTGGAAGTTTATCAGCACAGATTCTAGTAGAAAATGTTCAGCCAAGTATTGGTCCGACATGGGAATCCCCGCCTTCCATGAATGAGAGAACCAGTCCGTAACAGAACAGGAATACCGATAAGCTGAAGCTTTATCAGAGATGATATCACTATGACGTCAGCATGACGTCGGCGTAAAATCCCATAAAACCCTCAAGTGTTCGCCAACAAAAAATATTACAAACTTTATGCAGACGGTTGTGTTTGATTTTCAGCATCAGACGACTATTTTACAGACGATTTTTGTTATTAAAAGCACTAACCTGTTAAGTGAAGGTTTGCTTATTCGGGTGGCAAACTCTACAGTTTTTTAATTATTATGTGTTTTAAACAAATTACTGGTACCGGCTTTTATGGTTTATGGCAAAGTTGTTTCTTTTATATTGCGACATGCCATTTCAATTTATGGTTACCTTTTAAATGTTTTATTATTATAATTTTCGATTTGTATAAAATTTGATATGTTTTCCTTATACATGCAGTCCATGTTTCAATGTACTAACTCTTGTGTATGAATTTAATGCAGTCCATCCTACGGGAATACATCATACGTCCAGAAAACAGATCT
The DNA here is from genome assembly GCA_038501625.1 of Corbicula japonica. Classification (NCBI taxonomy): domain Eukaryota; kingdom Metazoa; phylum Mollusca; class Bivalvia; order Venerida; family Cyrenidae; genus Corbicula; species Corbicula japonica. The sequence continues at coordinate 1,127,783 of JAZAYU010000131.1, forward strand.
CACCGGGATCACTCCGCGGTTTGAGCCGAACATTCATACTTAAAACAGATAAGATCATAAAAAAGTAATATATATATATCTATATATATATATATATATATATATATCAGGAATCGCCACACCCAAAAAATACAGCCTCCCAACGCAGCGAAAAAGAAGAGAGGAAGAGAGATAGAGCATGTTTTATATAAGTATGTCAATACAAATATGAAATATGACGACACAAACAATTAACGAAAAAGAGAACCTTTGTGGATACCGCCATAAGAAATACAGTCTTTAAATGTAGAAATTTATAAAATTAAATTTATCAATATTTACACTTCAATAGAGTTCTTTCACATTGTTACCTCCCCTTAGCGCTCTCTAAAATTGAAGGCAGAGCATATTTAGTCGATAAATGCACGCGAGGGGGCATCGTTTACTATTGTTTATATGACTAAGTAATGATAAAATTAAGAAAATGTTGATTAATCATTTCAAATTTATAAATAAGTAAGTTCAGTCAAACAAGGAAGAATAAAAAAAAAGTTATGATCATTTACAAGCACATCAAGAAAGTTTATGCGCATTTTAAACATTGTTTATCGCGGTATTTTCAGGACGCGAGTATCCAACGGATTTGTTTGGGTTTTTTGTGAAAATACACACGCGAATTGTGTTTACTAAAAATAAATCTGTATAATTGACAATTCAGACGAACATTATCGGACATTTTACCGTTTTACGGCATTTTTTGGTAACTCTATAATTTATAGTGGAATGAGACATAATTATATTCCTTTGTAGCTCGTCGGCGACTAGGTTGATATGTGTTTTGCGTGTTTTGCTTTTGAGAAACAATATTACGTATTTACATTTAAGGATGATTCCAGCTACAACCCAAGAAGTCGTTAAATTGATTGAACCAAACGAATATTGCCGGACGGCAGGCCAACCAAAACCTATTTAAAAAAATCCAGAGTTTTGTTGTTGTTTTTTTAAAAAAAAAAAAAAAACTATTTTGATGTTGAAGTTCGTAATTGTTGTCACTGAAGGTTTTGAAATATAATATGTTCATTTCTGTTTAAAATCAAAATGACCATGGACCAAAACAAATGAACAGGACTGCGATATTCAGGTCCGAGTTTAGTTTTATGACACTTAGCTGTTGTGTACATGTGTACCCGAGGCATCGTGTCACTATCACGTAATCTCTCAATAAACAGGAAATTTTGGAGCCGTGACCAAGACCAAGTTTCTTTATATTAATTAATATAATTGTAAAACCAATTCTAAATTCAGTTAAATTTATGTTTCATTAATTATCCTTTTCAATATTTTTAAATCCTTAGATTTTGCCTGAAAATCCTTAGATCCGAAGAAGAACCTTACGGTCCGGAGATTTCAGATAAAATCCTGAGATTGTGGAGGTCTGCGGACGTTTTATCTTCTTTCTACATCATTCCTGTAACACGTAGATATTCATGAAATGCGACTTAAACTAATGTCTATTGACTATGGCTGACGATTTTATATATAAAAAAGATGTTTATAATAACATGAATAACTTAATAAGCTTTACGGGCGTTGAATACAACGACGATACATTGCTGAATTCATCCGTTTACCTCCAATTTAGAGGGATCAGGTAACATAAAATATATTCTTGAAGTAAACGCAATTTGTCAGAAAAACTCGATAAGCTTATATATGTGTCTGTGGAAAATAAACAGAAACGTGTAATCCAAAATGTATTTGTTTTCATATAAGACTTCCTGATTCAAAGTGGCAACCACGTCTTTGATTGTTTTACGCCTTTCACAGTCAAATTTTGCCGACAAGACGTTTTAAGCATATTATTTTCGGAAATTCTAAAACTCGAATTTATTATGCTTTATCATAATTATTATTATAATATATTATTAGCTTTAAGACGACACCGTGATCATGTCTGTTCATTCTGTTAGCAATGACACAGTTAAATGCCCCCTCACTTGTCGGTTTAGGATAAAACCAATATTTTCCGCACCTAACGTGGCGTACGACGCATGCGCACAACAATGTGAAAGACCTCTATTTCGTCCCCTAGGATAAAGTCTTATTCATCTAAAAATTCATTATTTCTGATAGTAAACAGTGTGACGAATCACTTTAAAAGGCTTGGCTACAGCAGAACTATTTATAACCTATTAGACTTTGCACAATGTTTTGACGTGTGACGTCACCGAGCACGCACGTTTTGCCACGAGTTGCTGTGGAAAAGCGTGCCGTCGTACCCTTTGTTGTCAGCGTGACTGTCTCAACAGCCATTTAAAAAGCCGTCGGGCTTCACACACTTTTGACAACCCAGGTGTTTTCCAAACCCAAATGGATATCATTAAATATCGATCCAATCCTTAAATACAGCAGACGTTACATGTAATTGCCGCATGTTGGCTGTAAAAAGTCCCCCCGTACTTCATTTCAGTGTAGTTATCAGTTTAGTTACATTGATCTTAATATGCTATTGTCAAAGCTTAGAATATCAAACATTGTTGGTGAATGTTTAAAGGCATATTTGAGGGATCCAGATATCACGTGCTCTTGCATGGTTGGCTAGGTGATGCCTCCGTATTTGAATGGCTTTGAGTTTACATTTACATTTTTACATGTGTGCGATAACAACCAATATGTTAATTAGTATCTTCCTTACTCAGCTTATGATCATGCTCCAGACGTGGATTTTTATCTCGAGATAAAGTGAAAAGCTGTAGAGGCCTTCTTGACTTCTTCCTGGTATAAATTTTGCATTTTGTTTAAAATTTAATACGAAATACACTAACTCGTATAAACTCATGTAATGCTGATACACTTAACTTGAAGCGCGTGGACTACAACGGTTTTTACCAAAGAACGTAAAACTAAGATGAATGACGTAATTAAACAAGTCATCGAGAAAAAGTTAAATATTTATCGTATAACTAGCAGACGTACTATTTTTACCGCATACCAGTACTTGCGTTTAAAGAATTTTGCTCGTACATGTCGTAGGAAATACAAAATATGAATGATTGGAAGACTTTTCCCTTTTCCTGTCATGATATTGTGAATTCAAAACTCTCTCTATTATCTCGGACTGTCAAGCGAGTAACAAAAGTACTGTGGTAGGATCAGGAACCAGATGAGTGCCTTACTAGATTTATCGTTTACTATTCAATTAACATAATTATGTTCTCTTTTATCTCTGCCTTTTTGGCTCTATGGGAGACTGTGACAACGATATAAGAGGTATTTTGTCTAATAAAGTTCTTCATTTTGATCAGTATCATATTCTTCCTGTTGGCAGTTAAATTGGTGTTTTGTTTCGCTAATATTTTGTGATTGGATGTACACAGAGTTTTGGAAAAAAAATTAATCTTCATATTTGTACTGTTCTAACATTTCGTAACGTATTTAGAATAAAAATACATTATTTTTATAACATTGATTCGTGCAACGTTTTATTGAACTGCATTTTTTCGTTAGAAGGATTTTAATATTGTTTTAATTTTTATCGATAACATTGATTTGACGACAGGAGACATCCTGTATATGATTTTAAATCTGTGAAACATACAGTTTGTCAACCAATTCCGGTCAATTGATGTACTCGTTATAAAAAAAGTACTTTCAGCATTAATCAGAACGTTGTTTGTTGTTTGATAATAACAAAATAACTATATTTAGCTAGAAGATGCCGAATCAATTTTAGTCTCCGCATCTATTTACTTTTACATATGTAACATTTACATACAGACTACTATTATTTGACTAATTTGAACCAGTTCTGGTTAATTCAATCTATTCCTGTTAAAACTTGATCGACATGTCTCCGGGTGGATTTTGACTGTCTTATTTGATAGCTGTATACTGGCTCTGACAGACCTAATTCACACGTTTTCTGTTTAAGGGTGCAAAATAATTCTGACAGTAATGTGAAATAAGTAAAATAAAACGCGAAGTATTATGCTAAAGTTTATTTCTATTTATTACAGTATTAACAAAAGCAATTAAACACTCATCAGATCACCAGTTCCATTCCAGAGACTTCGGGTATTGCACTACGTGTATCTGATTTAGCATTACAAGCATCATTTCAAGGCTTAGAAATGTTATAAACGTGGTGGCACAACCCCTCCCCCCCCCCCTCCTCTTCATGTGGAGTTAGCCATCGTGGGTAGCTAGGTACTGGTGACCGATTAACTTCTGATGACACTATACCATTATTGTGTAGGATATCTTTGATATAGGGTGCAAAATACCCTGAAACATGACCAACAAGAAAACCAGCTGCATCCTCTAGCTTTAAGTGTCTCTTTTCCTCGGTAGCCGTTCCCAGTTTATCCTTTAAAATCTAATTCAAAAACTGGAATTCACACAAATTACTAATTCTGAATCCAGAAGTGGTTCAAACGCATGCTTCTCAAAAACCATCACAAAAACGGAATGAACATGTTTATGCATACGATCTTGCTTGTGACGATAGAGCATTGATATATCACAATATTGCAAAACACGTTTTTTGGTTTTCGGGCAAATAAATGTTTTTGCGATGGATGTCACGCGTTGAAAACTTTGGACGCGAGCGTCTATAATAGTCTTTGTTGATGAGGCGCTTGACCGAAAGCTAACAGTAGATCAAAAGTTTAAGTTATAAAAGTTCAGTTGAAATGCTATTTATTGAGTTATTATGAAAGAAAGAGCGCTGAAATATTGGATCAAAATAGTAAAAAATTCTGATTAACCAATGCATCGTATTTATATAGATCAACTTAACGGAAATTATAACAATTGCTGGGCTAAACGAATAAAAACTCAATTAGAAATGTTAGGTTTTGGATACATGTTGAATAATAATTTTGAAGTAAATTTTAACCATTTTCATATAATTAAGCAAAGACTTAGAGATCAATTTCTACAGGATTGGAACGCCTCAATCCAAGAGATATCAAAATTAGAATATTTTAGAAAATTTAAAAAACAATTTGGATTTGAAGATTACTTAACTATTATAAAAAAATAATCAATTACGCAAACAACTCACACGTTTTAGACTGTGTTCGCATAATCTTGAAATAGAGTTTGGTAGGCTTATTGGAACTCAAAGAGAAAATCGTTTATGTAAATAATGTTCTACTAATATGATAGAAACAGAATATCATTTTCTATTATGCTGTCCGTTGTAAAGAAATGTTCGTGAAAGATACTTTGGAATTATATCATGGCCGTCTCTTAATAAATTTATTTCAATAATGTCGTCTACTTGTAAGAAAAGAGTTTTAAATTTAGCAAAATATATTAATGATTGTAATAAACTGAGAAATGAAACCCTTGAAGAAAATTCCTCCTCCTAACTGTAAACAGTACGTATGTATGTATGTATGTATGTATGTGTGTGTGTGTGTGTGTGTGTGTGTGTGTGTGTGTGTGTGTGTGTGTGTGTGTGTGTGTGTGTGTGTGTGTGTGTGTATGTATGTATGTATGTATGTATGTATGTATGTATGTATGTATGTATGTATGTATGTATGTATGTATGTATGTATGTATGTATGTATGTATGTATGTATGTATGTATGTATGTATGTATGTATGTATGTATGTATGTATGTATGTATGTATGTATGTATGTATGTATGTATGTATGTATGTATGTATGTATGTATGTATGTATGTATGTATGTATGTATGTATGTATGTATGTATGTATGTATGTATGTATGTATGTATGTATGTATGTATGTATGTATGTATGTATGTATGTATGTATGTATGTATGTATGTATGTATGTATGTATGTATGTATGTATGTATGTATGTATGTATGTATGTATGTATGTATGTATGTATGTATGTATGTATGTATGTATGTATGTATGTATGTATGTATGTATGTATGTATGTATGTATGTATGTATGTATGTATGTATGTATGTATGTATGTATGTATGTATGTATGTATGTATGTATGTATGTATGTATGTATGTATGTATGTATGTATGGGTGTAATGCTGTAGGCTTTGTATTTATTAAATACATGTCTTTTACTATGTAAATTTGATATGAACCCTGGAAGATAATGCTGCTTCCTTATTAATTATTTTGAATAATTTAAAATGACGTGTGTAAAACTGTATGTTTTGTATGTATTATACCATGTCTCTTCCTCTATGTAAAATTTATATGTATTTTGATCATTTCTGTATTTTCAATGTATGCCGTGGTCATATTTTTTTCCTAATTGTAAATGGCCATAGGCATTGTTTATGCCGAGTTGCCAAATAAACGAAACGAAAACGAATTGAGACTAAACGAGTTTTTTCACTAGGTGGTACTGAAATATTTCTAACATGGGATAGGAAATATAAAAGTTAACCGGAGCTGGTTCAAACCAGAACTGGTTGACAAACAGTATTGGTATGATTATATTATCAAGAAGTAACTTAAGATTTAAATTTTATTGTCATGTTATAAAAACTCTTCCTTTTTATGCTTCAATGATGCCTACTTTAAAACACTTCACGGCAATAAAAACTGGTACATGTAAATACACATGAAAAATAACCGTATGTCGAATCATATAAGGTATAAACCTGCCAGTTGTAAAATAATTGCAATCCGTTAAACCCTGCGCTTAGGCCAGAGAAAAAATATTTCAGATTCTCATCCCCGCCCGCCCCTGTCCAAAACCACCCGCCCCCAAAAAATTTATTGGTAAAAAATCGAAACATATTCTGTTCCGTACAGAACGGGTTCCTGCTTAAGGTATTTCGTGAATAAAAAATAAAAATTTAAAAGTGCCCACCCGCCCCATTTTTTCCCAAAATCCGGATGAGAATCTAATAATTTATTTTCTCTGGCCTATTTATAGTTTGTATTTTACAAAATGATTATTATTTGTTTGCGTAGTTTTACCGAAAACGTTATACCGAGGAATCGAAATTGGAAACATGATTGAAAAGATTACTTTTGGAGCTATAGTATTATTTTGTTTCAAAGGTAGTTATTGTGTTACATGTAATATTCTTGACATAACTGTTTCTCATTAGTCAAAAAGGACAAGATTGTAAGTTAGAGTTTGAATAATACTTGGAATAAGGATGCTTTATGGCTGCTTCCACGTTTCATAGAATACGTTTGAATTATTGAAATATTGATTTTTGTACTCAAGGTAGCAATTTAATGTTCTTACTACTAAACTGTAGGCTGTTATGTTGGTTATGGAACTTTGAATGCAACGCCTTCTACAATTTGATGTTTTATGATATGTGTTCATATTTAAAATTGGCTTTATTGTATTCGTTTAATCTTCTTTTCAACTAAAATAATACGTTTTGCTAAAATGTCGTTGATAAAATAAATAATTGGCTTTACCGTTTAGTAAGACCCAAAACACGTTCTCTTTTGAAATCAATAATAGTTTAAATAAAACTTAAAACTCAAATGATTTATTATCTTTTTCTAAAGTTTATTTGCATTTACGTTAGAGTCAAACTTGTCTTCATAGACCACTCAGGGGAAAACAGAAATGTGGTCTTGAAATACAGATGGTCTTTGTTCACAGGTGAATTTGTAATTTAAATCATTCAGTGGGACAAATAAAATGTGGTCTTTGTCCACATGTGGTCTTTGTTTACAGGTGGTCTATAACACAGGTTTGACTGTACAGTATATCTTAAGTTGAAAAAAGCAAAACATCGTCAGAAGGTTTGTTTGTATAATTAATCATATTACCTATATTTTGAAAATTTAATATATACTTATTAAGAACATAGATTCAAACTACATCAATATTATGTACATTGTAGTAATGACAAATATGGGCGCTAATAATTCAGATTATATCGCTTACATTGTCGAAAGTGTAACCACTATGTAGAGTTTGTATTCTGGTAACGCAATACAATGACACAATAATTTTTATCTGCAATATACGTAATTATTTTAATATATAGAATTTTAAACTATCAGCCTTTTTACAATTCTGAAAAATTACCGAGATTTCAAAATAAAAATCAGTGACGGTTAACTTGTTAAATTACATGTAATGCTAATGAAATTCAATCTGCAAATTTTCTACTTTTATATGACATTGCGCTCAACCCCGGATAGGCGGCGTGGGCAGTACTAGGCATCTCCATTTCTGCAGATCGGAGAAACGGAGCCTACAGTATGTTCATATTTGCCGTGTTGGTGGCTTACAAATTTCCCATTTCATTTATTTCATTATTGTAACCAGTAACAAGAGACATGAATATAGTACATTATTAATTAACTAAAACAATATTGACATAATATGTACAATTCAGCCCACCTTATATGGGTTGCACTCAACTCATATGAAATCTCAACTGGGCCAATACGAGATAACCTGGGCCAATACGGGTTTTACTGAGCCAATATGAGATCGCATGATTCTGATTGGATAATGAACTGGTCCAATATGGATTGAATCACTTCCTTTTAAAAACAAAAATGCCGCCATTTTGGAATTTCTAAGTCGAATATTTATGGATAAAAATGATAATAGATGGTGTGACTTTGGACACGAGGTGCATTTAAGCAAAGTGGCAGAGGATAAGTCTATGTTGCCACTTTGGGTGATTTCTTTCTGTATAATGAAAATCTTTGAGCTTATCTAACTCGTTAGTACAACAACAACGCGGATGTCTGCAGCAAGAATTCTTGAAACTAAAAGAGACAGTGAATTTTAGTGGATTATTCAACATTTGAGCAAGTTTATTGAGCGTAGCATTGCAAAAAGGATCAAAACTTAGTTTGGATAGCTTACAGACATGTTAAATTCAGTTTTACATGTGGAAATCGTGGATGGAATGAGTCAGAAAGTAAACTTATTTTTGATATATCAGGAAAAAAACTAAATTCAGACTGGATAAACTAGAGACTTGGCTGCCACAGTGTGTAGTAATGTTCAGGCTGTTTTTGTATTCAAAACAATACAACCTTCATATCTGCATCTCCTTGGTAGCTTATACCAGCCAGGTCACTAGCGTAGATTGAAGATTGAACATTTAAATCAGAGCTGACACTTCATCTCTTCAGACCGGTAAATTAGTAATTTTAAAATCTAGAACTATGGATATTTTGTTAATTAATAAAATTGTCATTAATCAAGTGAATTCATATTGGCATTGTTATTGGGCCTCGGGCAGTCATATTAGCCCTCGGCCTACGGCCTCGGGCCAATATGACTACCCTTGGCCCAATAACAACGCCAATATGAATTCACTTGATTAATAACATTATATTATCAATTTTTGACAGCCACGTGACAGACCAGCTAATTTAAATACTGGTTACATTATTTGATATAACCATGTTCTCTTGACGAGAAATGATCACTGGAATATATAGTTTATATTCGTTCATATCTGCCATACGCTCATTCTGGGTTATAAAGAAGGTATCACGTGACTGTCTACTTTTCTATGATCAGTTATAAATATTAACAAAATACAATTTTTATCATCTAAGCACATTGGGTGAGTGGTGCATCAACAACAACCTTCCAACTGAGTTCTACTACAACAGCTGCTGACAATTGCTGTCACAGTGATAGTTATAACTATCAATACTGTTGCCCTGATGATGTTGCTGACTATTACCCTGACCGGTAAGTTCTATTTGAAAGTGATAAGAACTGCAAATTAAAGGAAACAATACCGTCAATATAAATCAACAATTTACAATGTAAAAAACGCGTATCAAGAAATGCCCAGAAAACGAATTAATCAAGTGTTTGTTTAAAACAAAAATTATCTTAAAAATAAAATATCCTTTCAGCCAGAACTTCATTTTTGAAAGCAGAGTAAATCATTGATCAATGTGTTTCATTATCGTTAAATATCGACCTGTTGATACATGTTACTTTAAATATTATAAGATGTGATTTATTTCCATTCAAATGTAACTGTCTATATCACACCGAAGTACAATACAGTCTAATACGCAAACCCATAACATCCTACAACTAATTTACTCTATTATAGGGTTGACTATGTTGGCATCATCATAGGTGTTGTTGTTGGCAGTATTGTCTTCCTCATCATCATTGTATCGGTGATCGTTGCTGTTTGCTGCTGCTGTAGGAAGACAAGAGGTCAAACTGGACAGGTCTATCAATCAACCTACCCAGCCATTGTAGGCAAGTGCACGTTATATTTTTTTATTTATTTATCTACCATATTTTATATCTTTGAGCGTGGCAAGCAGTCACTAATGAACTGGGTTCCCCTTTTTCGTTGATTGATTGTTTTCAACTCTTCTCACTTTTTGTATCGTATTATGTTACATAAATCAGTCAGCTTATGATTCTGTTCAAATGTCTTGTTTTTACATGTCGACTGTATACTTTGCAGTTTATGGCGATCAGAATCCTTACCCAGGCTACAGCCAGGTTGGGTGCGTGAATGGAAGTTTGTCTGCTCAGATTCTACAAGCGAATGTTCAGCCAAGTACTCCTCAAAGTTGGGAATCCCCGCCTTCCATGAACAAAAGAACCAGTCCGTAACAGAGAAGGAATTCCTACAAGCTAACGCATTGTTAGTAATGACATCAATATAACGTCAACATGACGTCTGCATGAAAAACCACATGCCCGATCAATTTGGTCCATACAAAAAAAAAAACATTACAGAGTTTCTGCGACAGTTTTAAGATGACTATTTTGCAGAATCACATTCCTTTAATAATCTTGTATTTTTCGAAGGATAAATGTGGTGATAGTTGCAAATATGCGTAGTTATGGGCCTCTATCGTGACAAATTCACAAATAAAGATTTGCCATATGTAATAAATATAGTATTTTAATTAATATTTGTTTCATTCAGATTTTGGGATTGGCAATTTTTCTTCAAATTTATTGCAACGTTTTGTTTTCATTTGATAACGTGCAAATTCTCTTTTTGGTGAATTTTTAAAGTTTTATTCATTTAATTTTCAATAAATATAAATATGTAATGTTTAAACACGCACTCCATGTCCTCATTTCACCGAGCATGTAAATTAAGTATACGTGAATACATTATGCGTCCAGAAAATAGTGCACACGCGGGATCACATTCCGCGGAATGATTCGAATATTTATTTTTAACCGATGAGATCTTAAGAAAACAATGTATGTATCTATATATTAAATTATATCACTGCAGTAGGTGTCAAATGGCGGTAAAATGACACAACTCACTTCAGTGCAGTTATTAGTTTCAATTACCTCCCTTGATCGCAGCTAATACGCCAATTTAAAAAATAATAAATATTCATATGAGAAATAGCCATACTCAGATAACACAGACTCCCTACGCAGCGAAAAAGAAGAGACGGAAAAAGAGCATGTGTTTACAAGAATATTAATTTCGAATAAGACACAAACAATACACGAAAAAGAGAACCCTTTGGGTAATCGCCTTGGAACGGTCAGTGGTAAAACAATTTACCACAGGGGGTATAAACTAGGTTCTAGGGTGCACAAACCACACACTTGCCCCATCTGGTTCTTCTGTAAACACTCAAGTACAAGTTGTCTTGGTAATATAACTCAAACCCACCCATCAGCTCAACAATGTTGCATGCTAAAGCACATACACACTAATCCAACCTTGTACAAACCCATGCAGCATAAAAACCATGCATAATGTCAATCATTTTGGCTAAATATAATATAGTCCTACTTGAACTATCTTTTTTTTTGGGGGGGGGGGGGGGGGTGGGTAGGGGAGGGGATACGTATACGGATGGTTCATATATGTACTTTGTCTGTCTCTTGCATGGTTGTCTAGGCGCTGCTGTCGCATTTGTTTAGCTTTGAGGTTGTCTATATATTTAATATTTATCCGATGAGATCTCAAGCAAACAATTTGCGTTTGTGTAAGTTAACAATGAATTATACATGTTGTAGTATATTCCTTACTCATTGATCTTTTGGTCATGCTTTAGAGGTAGATTTTTGTCTCAAGATAAGTGAAGAGCTATAAAGGCCTTGTTGACTTCTTCCTGGTATGAAATGTTTATTTGGTTTAAAATAAATTCAACCTGGTACATACCCATGTAATGCTGATTCACTAAACTTGATTAATTTACTTATTTATTGCTGTGATCAATCCGAAAGAGTGAATTATCTCAAATTAAACAGTTTATCAAGAAACAACTAAATACTTATCATACGCTTTGTAAAGTGTAAGCAGTTTAATTGGTGTTTTGTATCGCTTAGTTTCTGTGTTTGGATGTAAAAAGAATTAACGGGAATTTTTATGTTTCGCTAGTTTTCTTTATGTGACTACCGTTAAAAGTATCCCCGTACATATCAACTGTACTGTTATCAGTAAAATAACCCATTACTGATGTCATGTGGTGATGATAACGTATATGAGAGCTATTCGATCAACTTTTTTCGGGGGTTGTCCTGGCTAGCTCAACTGGTTGAGTTGTCGGAATAGCAAGACTAGGCACTTTCGCGTGACGCAGGTTAGCTCCATGGTAGAGAAAATATCACTTTTTTAATTTTTTTTCTTAATGTACGTTAAAAAAGGATATATAAATTTAATAACATTGTTCGTGCAAAGTTTCATTGAACTGCATTTTTTCCGCTATGAAGAATTTTGTATTCATACGTTTTATCGATAACAGTGCATTGACGAGGGAGCAAGCCTTTAACATGTTCTTAAATATATGAGACAACCAGAAATATCTAAATATTTATTAGCATGAAAAAAATCCATTCTGTCAATATGTTCACTTTATAATGCCTACCTTAAAACAGTCAAAACTGGTAGATGTGAAAATATATGGAAAAGATTCTTACACTGTATGAATCATAAGATTTTTAATCTTGTCAGTTGTAAAATTAAATCAACGCGTAAAACACTGCTGTAATTTATAGTCTGTATTTTACAAAAATATTTAGTTAACTATATGTTTGCGTAGTTTAACTAAACACATTATAAGGATTTTGAACATCCTTTGGAGTAATATCTATGAAACTAACTTAATAATTACGTACGGTGTGAAGACATTTAATAACAGCAACAAACATGACAACTAATTCTTTATTTAGATCAAAATCAAAACTGAATAGCCAGCATGCATTGCAAAAACATATCTGATTCATAGGTTTGACTGTGTACCATTACTTACACAAAAAGAGAAACAGTTAAAAATGCATTCTACTGTCCAAATCATAATAAAATCCAGCAAAAAATCGAACATTGTCTTATCAGACAACGGTAATTTGGCAATGTTTACATTGGCGTGTTTACATTGACGTTACATGAAAACAATGAAATAGTATTTTAATCGTTGTTAAATACAAAGCGTAAAGCCCCCCAATACTTGTCCCATTAGCCGAGCGGTCTAAGACGCAGTCTTGTAAACACTTTAGAATGCCATGGTAGAAACGCTGTTATAGGTTGTAGGTTCAAAACATGTTTATTTTGTTTACATTTTTTAAATATTGTTTACGAGTACACAATAATTATTTCCGCGATAAAATTAACTTAAGCAAAATACATATAATACTTTGAAATGACTGCATTAAAACTTATATAAGTCTTAATTTAAGACTCTTAAATATTTCCTTAAATTCCGGGTGTAAGTGTGAATTGAACCAGTGTCGGAAAAAAGTTAGGCCTATGGCAACCGGACGCGTTAGCCACTGAGCTATCAGGGCGATATTAAAAGGCAAAATAGTACTTTAAACATGTTTAACGCGTAAATTTGCCCAAACCCGTGTTTTACATTCTATAAATAATTGTAAACATCGCCAATATAGCTTGGTCGACCTATAATTTTCTCAAAACGTTTATGTTTACTCATTTGTATGAGCAATATACAAAAATAAAGCCGCATTTTTAAACATTGTGGTTTGGCGTCAGAATGATTAGCCATTAAGGCAGCGTATACTTTAGGCAGAGTCAATAGTTTTCTGAATTTAGACAATAATGAGACGAGCCTCAGAAAAACAATGTTTGATAATACACGTTTCAATTAATAACAGTTACAGTTTAAAATTAAATGCACTAAAGTTTCGAGATAAAATGTCAATTTAAAACAATAAATTTTAAAATCACATTGTATTCAATTATATGATAAACTTTTGTTCAACATGTGATAGCGATAAATTCCCTCAAAGGAGGCGCCATAAGGCTACTTACGTGGACCAATTGACAACCACTAATAGTACTTTATGTATTAAGCCTTATTGATAATTATGTTGTCACTTTTTGACAATGATACAAACATCAATAAAATCATTCACATTATATCTTTTCTATAAATAAAATGCTACTATTTAATATCATACTGGCTTAATAATTGAACTGATGCTCCAAACCTTTCAATAAAACATGAAATAAATACTAACTGTTTTTGTCAGTAAAACAGTTTTCAAAATGACAGACAACTGACTGCTCACAATCATTCAGAGTACTGGGTCCCACAGAAAACAAATTCACATCAGTAAATAAAGATTATGACCACCAACAGCGCGTGTAATTGCAAGACATTTGATCTCATTGAGCTAAATTAAAATTGATACAGTGCTGAATGACTTCTTAATGGAATCTTAAGCCCATTCATTAAGAAGCCCATTTTCAAATTGCATGGTTGGTCCCTCCTGTTTCGTATGCCTATTCCAGGATCACACAACAGATTTTCAGTTAGATTTAGATCCGGAGTTCTTGCGCACCATGGAAATATTTTGACGTTGTTCACCTCAAGAAAACGTCTGTTGTTCGCCAAACGATGCCACGGTGCACTATAGTGCATAAACTGCATGCATCTTTGTGCTTGAAGACGTGGAAGGGTAACCGGAACAAAGATTTGTCGCTGAGATTCTTCAGAATTTATGTTCCATTGGATTAAAACTGCTACAGTCCTCTTTTGCACTGACACACCATCCACAGCGTTATAAATGATCACCTATGATAAAAAAAAATTGCTTCAACAATACTTTCGCGATTTAACCGTTCATCGCTGAAGGTGGCCTTATGCATCATTAACTGTTATTGTGATTTTTTTCTGTGGGTGTCAGTATTCTCAATGATTATGAGCAGTCAGTTATCTGTAATTTTGAATAATGTTTTACTAATAAATGAGTGAGTATTACTTGCATGTTTTATTCGAAGTTTTAGAGCGATATATCAATTATCAAGCCAGTAATCCCCTTGTGCGCAGGTGTATACTTAGGAAAGTTGTTAAGTGTATGCGTCGTTCTTGGTGACTTTTAAATTCCTCTTATACATATTTTCTATTAATAGTTAGACAATATTGTCATGGTGATCTTTTATTTAAATAGAATTTACAAGACTATCATCTGTTCTACTGAAGATCAAAAAGAAAATGATCATTTGTTTGACACGTGGACCCCGTGAAGCCCACAGCACAAGTGCAGGTGAACGAGTTGACTCCGTCAGAGCAAGAACCGCCATTTTCACACGGATTTGGGCTACAGTCATTGCTATCTGAAAGAAAAAAGCGAAATATGCATGATTTGGAAACAATAGCCTTCCCACGCGGCGAAAACAGAAAGAGAGGAAACGAGAGCAGGTTTTATAAGAATACAAATTCAAATAAGACACCGCATTTAACGAAAATGAGAACTTACCGCCTTGGAACGGTCAGTGGCATAACACATTGACATTGAGGGTTTAAACCTGGATTGAGGGTGCACCAAACTTACACTTGCCCCAACTGGTTCTCATATGAACAAACAAGAACAGGTTGTGTTGGTGAAATAACACCAACCCACCCATCAGCTCAATAATGTTGCATGCAAAATCACACAAACATACACATAGAAAACATAGGATGCTAATAGCACTGCTAAGCAGCAATGCAGGTCCAATTCAGAGTTCGGCCAGCATGTCAATAATCGGATTTCTGTGATGGTTTCGTTTTTGATATCAATAATTATTTAAACACGATGCATTTTACGTTTTCAGCTTTTTCATCCATTTATATAATGAAATGAAATAAATTGCAATCAAAAATCGGGTTTTTTTTATTTTCAAACAGACGTATCGTGTATGCGATGTCTAAAGTGCATAAATTTTAAATGTTAATATAAAATAGTTTTTATCTTAGTTTCATCTCGAACGTTAACAGCGGAGTTATTGCCGATGAAAACTATTTTCCAAGAGCTAGATTTTTCTTATTATATACTTTTATTGCATACAATATACAATATATCCGTTTTACTATTTCTTTATTTGGATGCTTATTTCCAAACTCATGTTTATTGTTGCGGAGTTGGGTTTTCATTAATAACAGTACAAAAAAGTCACAGGGCGAGTCTCGCCAGGCAGAAGGTGTAAGATTTCGTTTTTCTCTTCAGGTTAAAACACAGGGAATACCCATGGGATGTGCAAGAATGTCAACAGAAAATTAACTCATGTAGGCATGAGTGTATAAGGATAATGGAGGTACCAAATCTAACATATTAAATTCTATCAGGTAAGGAAGAAAGCGACTCAATCAGGTCTTGACAAGTCTATAAAGTATAATTTTCATTAAAAAATTCTGCATAAAAATGATCTGTTTTCATAACAATTGATAGTTATTGAAGTTTATGTCCGATCATTAACTGAATATAGCTTAATTTGAAAGTCGCCTTATCGTTTAATATTTTCTTGTTTGTTAATACTTTTTATACTCTAAAACTAGAAGGCAAACGTTCCTGACTTTATGGTGACGTTATTTAAAAATGTAATTCAGTAAATGTCATTCTTTTGATTTATTCATAGCTTCTAATTGTATCATATTAATTTGAAACAATAAGTTTGTTTTAGACGACAAAACTTAACATAAATAAATGAACATAGCCACTTAACAACTACAACTTTTTGGCACCATCAATATTTGACTAAAGCGTTAAAATGATATAAATTTATGCATATTTAACCAAAATTTGTGCAGATTTATAAGTAAAAGACTTTTGAATCTAGAAACAGGTTATTATTTTGAAATGTATTCATGTATCTCTAAAACCGATTCTAAAGAATTAAAAGACAATTTATCTTGTATTACATGACGACTTAAGAACAACAATATAAACTAGTGTTCTGATTTGTTTAACATTTTATTTCTATATGTTATTGGCCATAAGGAAAACAACTTTAGTGGTTTTGCAACTGTTGCATTTATGTAAGATATAAACATTTTAAAAACAACGAAAAACGGTAAATAAATTGTAATATAATACGGTAAAAAAGTAAAATAACAGGGTACATATATAGTAATATAAAAACACGGTGAATAAATAGTATACACGGTATATAAAAAGTAATACAAATGTATAATACGGTAAATAAATATTAATATTAACGACAAACCTCCTGTGTAGTAGACCGACCATCCAGTGATTTTGTGAAAGGCTTCTGTTCAGAGGATGGTCGGCTGATAGCTCACACTGAACATTCTCTCGGTGAACTTTCACGGATACACATCCTGTGGCTTCCGAACATTTAGCAAGGCACTGAGCTGCTGAAAGTTGTCCTTCTACGGACATTGGTGTCCCATATGTAGTGTCGGTCGAATTTATTCTTTTCCATTTATTATAGTTTTCTTTACTGATTGCGCAGTGCAGTGTCAACAGCACAACTGCTAAAATGCCGCTAAACAATTTCAAAACGATACTTTTCAACATTATTTCTGTATGTTTTCAAAACAAATGTCTGTGGCAGAAATGACTAAGTGATATTTATCAGTTAATTTAATAATCTATTGAAAGCAAGTCCAACCAATCGAAATGCAATCAGCGTTGTGAACGTATCGGCTTTTTTCTGTTACATTTTGTGTAACTACGTTCAATAAACACGCACTAGATTCTTTGCGGGAGTTTTTACATATTCAAAAACTGAGTTTGGAGGTACCGATGCGATCAGAGATAAAAGTAGGTTGTACTAGGTCGATCAGGGGTGAACATTTGTGGTATCTCGGCGATTAAATATAAAAGGGGTGGTACAAATGTTGCTCTACTCGGGGTTGCTTGGATTTGATTAAATGCATTACGATGTGATGTGGTATGACGGCATTAAGACTGAAGTATGGTTGGTTATTCTCGTGACTACTCGTTGAGCCTTTGTTTAGAATGAATCTAAATCTGTCTCAAACTAAATTAGTTTCGTTAAAATGTCTTATTCGAAGAAAAAATTATTTTCTTAAATTGTACTTAAATTTTGTTATGTCGTTATTGTTACTGTATCATTGTGAGCTCAGATTCTAGTTTGCAAAAAGGAAGTCCTGTTTAGATTTTGAAGTACATTAAACCACTCGGTAAAAGAGAGTTCCTCAGTCACAACTTCAAATGTGTTTGATTTTAATGGATCGGTGTTTGTGAAAACATAGCTACTTGTACATGTATGCGACTCTTGCATTAAATGTTTATATGATATGATATTGACGACTTCTTAAATAAAATAATAATGCGTACAGTTATGAAATTCATGAATTTCAAGTGATAAACAACAAGGAAAGGAAATGGAAGTAGAGCGCGTTTTGCTCTGGGTACCAACGTGAAAAGAAACGCTGAAAGTAAATGTTTGAAAACAGTGGAATATTACTATTATTTCACTGAGCAACTTCTATATTCACTTATCAGCATAAAATAATCGTCGTTTTTTCTTACCTACATATCATGCGAGTAACATGTACTTGTTGAAGCTGCTGACAACAAGTTTAAACATAAACAACTTAAATCACTTCTAAATTAAGCGAAACCTAATGTAAATCATTTAAAGTTAGTGTTTGTACAAAGACAAGCAAATGGGTTTTATAATACGAATGGAAACGACTACATTAATAAATAATTAGGACTTCCTATGATGATCGATGCGTTCGATGTGAACAATAGTAGTCAAACGATTCAATTAAGTTTTAATTTGATTTTAAGTTAACAATCGTATCTGCTGATGGAATTTCTAATAATTTATGCTGTCAAAACCTATACTACTCGAACTTGGAAATTCACCATGAATATTTTTCTACATATCTTAACTGTATGCCAGTTATTAGTTTTGCTCCTAATATGTGATTTATAAACCAATATAGTCACATGTTTTAACAATTACAAGCGGTTTAGGGGTTTATAAAAATTTAATATTTGTTGTTTTTCATTTGGGTATTGACAACAGTTGAATTGTTTAACATGGGTGAAGCCATGCTTACTTTAAACTATTAAAATAGAAAATATCAAATACAAAATGTATCTATTCAATTTTTATATTTTTACACAAACATATCTTAAGGTGTGTTTCCTGTCTTCTTTGCATCCGTGAGGATTTGTGACTGTTTCAGCCACCCTTAATTTATTTGCACTTAATAATGTTCACCAAATGTAGACGATGTGTCAAAGGGGGACTAGTCTCAAATATCAAGCCTCTGCAATGGTGACAAGTTTGCATTGCAGCTAATCAGATGCTTGAGAAGTGGTCTCCAGTCTCTGTTTTATGATCTTGCACCTTTGTTATCTAGACTCTAGGTCAGCGCCACACTAAAGGGTTAACAAAATTCGCACCCACTCCTTGTATACACAGCCCATGAAAGGATTTTTAAATAATCTTAAGATGGCACAAATGCTTAGCACATGGAGAAATTGTGCAGATGCCACACACGCAGGTTCAAGGTCAATCTTTAAGGTCCATAGGTTTTCGTGTCCAATCCATATTTTATATCGACATTATGAAGGTATTTTTTATATAACGGGTAGATGCTCACCTCACTGAGTCGATGACCAGGTCATGGCGATGTCAGTGTCAGACGAGGGTTCTTTTAAACAGAACGCTATAAATCCATAACCCATCGGGAGATTTAAAAATATTGCATAACTGTTCAGTTCTTGGACTCAATTTGCATAAACCGGTCCCATAGGTTTAAGGTAAATGCCACAATAAACTATTTGTTATGAATTTGTCACCGGGTGAGAAAGACCGGGACTCGAACACGAACCCCTTGCTAATGGGGCGAGTGCCTTCCCGACTGAGCTATCCGGACTGCCTACATATCGTGCTTCTAAGATTAGATGTGTACTGCGGCAACCCCCCCCCCCCCCTAAAAATTTGGAAATTCGTTCTAGAAAGGTATGTGTATTTGTAATTGTTTTTGCTATTACAGGCTGGTGGCTGAACCTGCTAGCTATCGTTTTCATCAATTGAACCCCAAATATCACAAGTGAGAAAATATGCAGCTAGACCGGGACTCGAACCCGTGACCTCTCGCTTAAAGGACGTGCTATCCCGACTGTGAAATTCGAGCCGCTTACACATCTCCTCAAAGAGTGTTTATATTAGATCCGTATCGCGACACATTCCGGCCTACCAACTAGATGGATGTATTTATGAATGGATTTATCCTCAAATTTCAAAGAGTACTATATATAAACATTTGCAGGCATCTAAGACTTACAATGCACTGCTGTCGCGGGCCCCACGTTGATCGCCAAATGTCACAGGGTGAGAAGAGCTTGTAGCCAGACTAGAACTCGAACCCGGAACCCGACGCTTACAGGGTGAGTGTTCTACCGACTGAAATATCCGGGCCGTTTTGACACACCTTCTCCCCAAATAGTGACTAGATTCATAATGTGACATATAGCACCCGTTAAAATACTACCTGGATTTGAGACAGTCTTACCTAGCATTTTCGTATTATTGACACAGTATTTAATTAAATAAGTGACAAATGCTTTTTGTAAATGTCGCTTTTGTTACATTTAATTTAATGTTTATTGATATTCTTTCAAACAAGATTTTCACTGCTTGTAATATCATATATCAAAAACTATTAAACCACCATGTGAATCGCTTTTGTCTTTTTAAAGCATTTGTTTCATAAATTGACATAAATCTCCACCAGATGCGAAATTAATATTTCCTCCACGAACGGTGAATAGCGTAAAAAAATTCAATAAGTGTAAATTGGTCTTGAACTATTTAAAAGATTTTATTTCTGTTTCAACATAAATCAAATAATCCATCTCATATCTATTCACAATTCTAAACTTTTGTAGAAAATGCCAGTTATAAAATCTTCGAAACTGCGAACAAACACTGGGTTTTATTTTCTAAAGTTGTTATTATTGAATATAATAATGTTATAAATCAAGTGAATTCAATTGATTTTATTTTCTGTTTCAACATAAATCAAATAATCCATCTCATATCTATTCACAATTCTAAACTTTTGTAGAAAATGCCAGTTATAAAATCTTCGAAACTGCGAACAAACACTGGGTTTTATTTTCTAAAGTTGTTATCATTGAATATAATAATGTTATAAATCAAGTGAATTCAATTGTAGGCCGAGGACTTATTTGACTGTCAGAGGCTCAATATCATGGTCAATTTGAATTCACTTGATCAATAACAATTGCATTGATTAACAAAATAAAAAACATCAAATTCATATAAATACTGGACTGGGCCAATACGAGAATTACTGGGCCAATAAGAGATAGTTCATTTATAATATATTACAAATGTATATGACTTTGATTTAGGACATGGGCCACAATTATTTTTCCGTGGACTGTACTATGGGGATTTCGGTCTCTAAATGCTGCATATATGTAAACATTGAAAATGTTTAAGTCTAAAATCGCATGAACTTATCTTCCAAAGATGAAATGAAAATGCATGAAAACAATGTCAGTTACCGGCCCTCATAGCCACCATCAACTCGGAAATGTTGCATGCATGCAAAATAACACTCATAAACACATTCAATGTAACAAGATAATGGCATTGTCGAGCGTTAAGGGTATTACTCATTGACAATAACCTTACAAGAGCATCTCGTCCTGGAGCTAAATCTGCAATAACACGATTGCTGTTTAAATGTTTTTAAAATGAGGCAATGGTTTCATTGTTTTAATTATAAAATATTACACTTACCGATTTGGTAGTCGAGCTTAAAGTGCAATATATCAGTGAATAAAGTAACATTTGTTTTACAGGTACTCTTCGTCAACAATAATTTAAGGCCGCTTTAAACTACTTAGTAACATGTATGTCTTCCTCCATACATCCTACTGATAACTACTTTTTGCACACCATGTAACATGACTCTAAAGAACATTTATTTCAGGTCTTTTGAAATGCAATTACTGCCTGAGTGATAATATAATAGCATACATTACACATTTATCACCCGCTTTGTAAAAATCAAAAGAAAGCTTTTTAGTACCTCCTATTAAGACTTAATTATTCTTATAATTGACACGGGAAAACTATCGTCTTTTAATGCAAAACATTTAACAATTTACTCATAATAATTTAAAGTTTTATTCTGGTTTTTAAATGCAATAATTTATTTTATTCCGCTCTTTATTTCCTTATTAGAAAAAAAAACTGTGAAATATACATATTTATCAGGAATAGCCACATACAGCTTCCCCAAACAACCAACAAACGTAGAGAGGAAATGAGAGCATGAGTTGATAACGTGATCAATTTCAAAAAAGACATCACGGCAAATACAAATGAGGAATCAATGTGTAACCGACTTGGAACGGTAATGTTCAAAGTTCAAAAGTTTTATTAGGCATAAACATTAACAGTTTTTTGCCCTTAACAATGGCGGATTTTTACAAACATAATACAATCAAACAATATTCATAGAAGTAGAAGACATATTCATAGCAACATATATACTATATAATAGGAGATAAAGCATGATATACATAATTACTAACTTAACATAACATGGGTAATATATATTTTGTTTTCTTATATCTATATACTTTATTCGGTTCAATGTAAGATACATTTTCATCAAGAGTATAAATATTTGTTTTGTTTATTACTTACTTAGAAAACCAACCAGCAAAACAAAACAAAAACGCTGAGTCAGTGTCACAAGAACTAGTGTCTTTCCGCTAGAATCGTTTCTTTGGGTTATAATGCTAATAAAGATCAATACAGTCTATGTTTACACACGTGTATAATTTGATCATCAATAACAATGATTTATAACGGTTTCTACAGTAAGTGTATATTCTGCAAGCAAAATATCGGTAGGGATTAAATAAGCAATCAATTGACTGCATTATAGCGACATGTGCCCGAGATAATAATAGTTCATAGGTGGATTAAAAGTGTTTTTCTTTGGCATCAGGTATAATTTGTCTACTATTGAGTGCTTCGAATGAAATGCGGATATAAATGTTCTAATTGCTTTGACCGGATAAGTCTTTACAATTTTGTAAATAATGGCAAGTATGAAAAATAAATTTTATACTATATCCAAGGGACTTAATCATGCATCATTAAATTGTAATGCTAGTTTATGGTTTTAGCCCTTGGATATTGGAAATTTATAGATTATTATATAGTTTTGTATGTTTAATCCAATACTTAATGGGTCCATGATTTATATTTGTATACTCCATACATATTTATACATTTTCATTATCATATATTTTTACATTTACAAATACAGACAATTAAGAAAAAATAACAACAAAAGAAAACAAACAAAAACACTATGTGTGTGATTCATATTAAAACATCCAATAGTAGATACACGTGTAAATACATTTTACATAAACCTTATTATAAACATGTGTAAATATATTTTACATAAATTCCTTTTTATATGAACCTTCAGGATATTTTTATTAAATTTTGATAAATCTCATTATATTTGATTTAAATAGTTTTCTCTCAAAATGTTTGCTTCATGAATAAATTTTCCAGTTTTTACAAGTATACTTTTTTGATTTGACTTCATTATTGTAATAAATTTATTAGTATTCGGCCAGGAACAATAATAACGAGGAAGACAAGTGGTTCGTAGTTCCCTATAAAATGGACATACTAACAAAAAATGATATTCCGTTTCAATTTGGTTCAAATTGCATAATTTGCATATACGTTCTTCTCTTGGTATATTTCGGTATCTTCCTTCCTCAATTAATAATTTGTGGGCAGAACATCGAAATCTAGTAAGTGCGTTTCTAAACTTAGCGTTGTCTATACAGATCAAATATTTTTCAGATTTAAATGTTTCTTTGAATAAATTGTAAGATAGCAGTTTACTAGATGTATCAATTTCACTAAACCAAAATTGTATATAGTTATCAAATGTTCGTTGAATAATAGTATTTATTTTTGTAAGTGAAATCTCATTAACATCTAACATATAAGCAAATCCAAGGTTTTCAAGCATACTTTTTAGGTTTAATACCCAGTCATTTACATAACTGCCTTGAGCATTTTTCATAAACAATAATTTAAATAACAATGAGTCAGGTTTATTTTTTAATTTAAACCAGTATTTTAATATTCTAATTTTACGAATAACATATAGGGGAAATAAACCTAACTCACCATAAACAGCAGCACTTGGTGTCTGTTGTCTTACATTTAATATTTGTTTTAGAAACTTAAGGTAAACTCGCTCTGTGTCAGGTGCTTTGTGAAAACCCCAGACTTCAGAGCCATAAAGCAGAATTGGCATCACCATTGATTCAAACAGTTTGAGTTTTTCTGGTATATGTAATGATAAAAGGTCAAAAAGTGAATTTAAAGAAAACAAAGCTTTCATGGCTTGCTTGGACAAGGCTTGCTGCGCTTTATTAAATTTTCCATTTGATGCAATAGTGACACTTAAATATGTAAAATTGTTGACAATATCTAGTTTAACACCATTATAAAATAATTCTATGTTGTTCAAAGTAGCATTACCTTTCTTGCATATCATGACTTCAGTTTTGTCAGTGTTTACTTTGAAACCCCATGCTGTACAATAAGAATAAAGATTGTCTAATAATTTTTGTAAACCCTCTTTCGTGTATGAAAATAAAACAGTATCATCTGCAAACAATAACATAAACAGTTTCACATTTTCAAGAGTAAACATTTCTACACTATCATCAATTATACAATCATACATATCATTAATAAAAAATATAAAAAGTAAGGGAGATAAGGGTTCGCCTTGCTTAACACCCATGAAACTATCAAAATGCTGGCTTAAGATACCATTAACCTTAACACAAGACTTAACACTATTATAAATAGACTGTAACATTTTTACAATTTTAGATGACCAGCCTTGACGTATAAGTTTTAGCCAGATTCCATCCCTGTACACCAAATCGAATGCCTTTTTGAAATCAACAAATGCACAATATAGTCTCTTATTTTCTATACTAATAACATGATTTATAATTGAACTTAAAACAGAAATGCAATCAATTGTGTTTTTTCTTTTCTAAAACCAAATTGATACTCTGATAATAAATTTTGTTCTTCAGCCCATTTTCTAAGTCTAGTGTCTAATACAATTGAGAAGATTTTACTAAAAATACTTGTTAGAGTTATTCCTCTGTAGTTAATGAGACAGTATTCTGCCTTTGGACTTTAAATCCATGTTCTATGGTGCACCAACCTCATACATGCCCTTACAGTTTCTCAAATGAACAAACAAGCAGATGTGGATTGCAAACTTGTGAATTAACTCAAACACTTCTATCAACTCGACAGTTTTAAAGGAAACGCACAAAAATAGAAAAATCTTATTGCAACGCCTATCTTAAATGAGTTGGTTATGAATGGCCCTACGGTAACCCTCGCCAATCTTACATTTTAAATGACATACTGTAATTACCGAATGTCACGGCTTGTAATTGTTGTACAAATCTAATACGGGGTAATGTTACGTGATATGATATATAATGTTAAACAGCTCCGTGATGTATTAGTTAAGAACATTCATCAGTATTTAGACTTGCACAATCATTAATAATTTTAACTCAGATATAGGGATGCAGGTCTTTCTAGTTCATCTTTATTACAAATTTCGATTTCAGTTAGATTTAGGCTTGCAACTAAAACATCAAACACGATGCGCGGCGACTGATAGTTTTGTTTGA
This sequence comes from Corbicula japonica, assembly GCA_038501625.1. Classification (NCBI taxonomy): domain Eukaryota; kingdom Metazoa; phylum Mollusca; class Bivalvia; order Venerida; family Cyrenidae; genus Corbicula; species Corbicula japonica. Next base: position 1,153,666 of record JAZAYU010000131.1, read on the forward strand.
AAATTAGCGCGAGGAAGAAAATGACAAAAAGTTTTTCATTGTTAATTACACCTTCATGTTGCTAACTTTAAGCCACAGCCACACCTTTGTTATTTTTTCAACATTTTCAAGGGGAATGAACCCAATGCGACAAAAAACAGTCGTTGCTTTACAAAAAAAAACGTGGTCGACTTCATGTGAAGTGCTGAAGTGCTGCAGTGCAACACGTGTTTACGGAGATTCTCGCTGGGTCAAAATCTAATTCAAATCGAAATTTGATAAATTAGTCAGCATAACTATCATCAGAATAAATAAATTAACGGTGTCACAGCTATCAGCTTTACTAGCTTTTTCTTTTCGGGGACTTGGAAACTGTTCAGCTTGCTCGACGTTTGAATAAGTACTGTAGAAGTAGAGGCGTGTTCTATCTCCAGTGTGAGAAAAATCTCAGCCTACCTCGAATACGATTACATTTTGCCATTTTACATCGTGAAACGATAACTTGCTTGAGTGGGGCATTCTACAAGTACGTTTTCACAGAATTTACAATTCCACAATTTTGCAAAGATAGGAAAACCTCCCACCCAGCCCCCTCTTCTTACAATTTTAATCTCACAGGCAAAATTGTTCTAGATACATTGCATACATTTATGTAATACTTTTATGTTTGCAATATTAGTACAATCATGTGTTTGGTTTTTACACATTTATTTATAAAAAGAGAAACACATACCTCCAGGTAAAACATGAAAACAGGAAGTTAAATCACTTAACACTTAAAACTAATAACGATTCAAGTTTCAAACCAAACTTGGTTCGTTTGAACGTACAACAGGCCCTGTGATATAAACAATAACCGTAAATATATGGTTTGGATTTATTTTATTTACAGGTTGGTATTTTGTATTTAATTATTAATAATCGACTTATTTCAATAATAGTGTTAATTGTAACACACTGTTTTTGGTTTGAGTATAGGTCAGTGTTGACAAAATAAAATCGATCTTGCGGGGCGCAGCCGCACGACCGATTAATATTGTTTAAATGCTCAATTATAAAAGTTATACTAACCAACTGTATTTAAATCCGTAAATCAATTCTCTTACTGGGTTAATCATAGTACTGATTTATAAAAAGTAAATTTCCATACAATTTGAAAAATACTGCAATTTCAATGAGCAAAATACAATCCCAATCAGTAATGTTTGAATTTCGCTTTCATCGTTTATTAAGAATAATACAAAAATCTACTCATAACGTTTGGTTTATAACGTACAATTGCTTTCTTAAGATTCTTTAGATTTTTTCTTCTTTTCTTATTACATGTAGTGGTGTATTTTCGTACCTAACGCTCTAGACATTGTACAATGAACACGGATAATAACAGTATCAACACTTCCACCCGTGCAAATATAAAACCGTTCGAAAAGAAACAACATTAATTAGCATGTTTTATTAATAAATAAACTATTTGCCCAGCAACTCTCGTATTTGCTCAGTTAAGTCTTTATTTGAATTTGTCGTATTTTGTTTGTTAATTAAAATGTCATTAATCGCAAATCAAAGTCTGTTATTGACAATTAATGAAAGTTAAGTGGTCAAGTCAATGTGTATCTAATAATTAAAAGTAGCATAATTTATAGGGGATTGTAAAAGGTTGATGTAACTAATTATAAAAATAATTAATGTCTAACGCGATTTATAGGCGATTGACAACAACCGAAAGAGGTACATGAAATCAGGAAATGAAATAATATAATTGTACAATTAAAGATGAGGAAATTAAGTATTTGTAATGCATAACAGATTATACAGATAATATAGAGATCGTTAACCTAGCTCAAAATTTCCGTCTTTCTCATAGTGTTGACGATATCAAATGTCTTATAGGCTTGAGGTTCATCCGTAAACTACTCGAATTTTAGATCGCTTATTCACCAAATAAACCGAAAACTAAGTAAAATATAAAGCAAACAACTTATAAGATGCCGATTTCTGCCAAAATAGTTCACCTGAGGTGGCAGATTTTTCTATCTTAACCGAATGTCTCTTACAAGATACTTTTTCTTGCATATCTTAATTGTTAATAATATTTGTGAACATGTATACCGTCTAAATATGTGTTTTACAACTTTTAATTTGCTAAACGTTGACGTTCAGTTACCTTTTTTTTAATTACGTCACTTACTTAAGGTGGATGGACACGTTGCTCACCCAGTTTTGACTTCAAAACTTAAATATTGTCAAAGTCTCATAAAATTTGGTCAGAGGAATAAGCGAATGATTTCCAGATTCCGTCGGAATTGCAGGGCTAGGCGCTGTCGCCGTGGCTGTGCAGGTTCGCTCCCAGGTAGAGGCAATTTTATTTTAAATGAACCAGAATTGAAAAAAAATATAAGGAACGAACATATAAATACAAAAACGAGTAAAGGAGTAAAGAAATGAAATAACTCAAACTCGAGTGATAAAACATAAATACTGGAATGTTAATATTGTATGAAATTCTTGAATGTGAACTACGACGTCAGGCACTTAAATATGCGTAAATACAAAATGTTATACGAATTTACCAGCATGAAATTGTTATTTTACTATTTTATAAGGCTTTGGATGCTAAATTTTATTAACAAGATATTTGTTAGTCATCGGTACAAGGAAAATGGATTAGAATATATGTAAAGACATACACGCAAGACATAAAAACGCAAGATCACAATATTGGCAATATTTGCAATATCTTGTGAGCGCGTTCATCTAAATCGATCAAGATCTACCAACGACCACTCTATATTACAGTGGATACGGTACAATATCGAATGTCGCTTTATGGGGTTGCGTAACGATGTCCCCGAGGAAAGCGTACAACGGGAAAAACTTTAATCATCTTCGTGAATTCTATAGGCACCAGGTTTCAGCGGAAAATCCGGTAAATTGACGTTGTTTTGGGGATGCAATGTTTTCGCAATTACTCGTCAATAACTATCCGAGATATTCCCAAAACCAGTTAATTTACCGGATTTCCGTTTGTTTAATGGCGGCTGTGCACCCTTTCAGTAATATTAGTACATGTAATAAGTAAAATTTTTTAACTTCACTATTAACAGGTATTTTTCGATGAAACATGATCCCTGTTGAGAAAACTAAAATCATCTTCGTGTATGCGTCGGAATTTCCTATGTCACAATACCATCTCTCGGTTACAAGTAATAAGTAAATTCATTCTAGTTCTTATTGACTGTTTTATCATTTTATTCCCTAGCTGTTGAAGGAGAGTATTGTCTAAACAGAAGATATTGTGATTGGGGCTATTTTGGTTCCTACTGCTGTTCCTACAGTACATACTATGACAATAGCAGGTACTTGTTAAAATATGAAACTATGTTCTAAACAATTACTTTCCGAATCATGTCCTATGTGGTAGGCGCCTAGTACGCGGGCTACAGGTAACTTTTCTTTTACTAGCTGACCACTAATCGATCGGCCATATAAGAAAGAGTCTGTAGCGGTGTTCGAACCTTCGACCTCCTGCTCTGTTGCCTGAACTACCATGAGACGCAAATGCCACTCGTTTTACTAGAATTTACTATCTTTTCATCTTGCGTTTTTTAATAATCGACATATTTATTAATTAAAAGTGACTTCATCGTTATAATAGATTGAAATGCATAGTAGAACAAACAAATCTTTAGAGTAATCATGTATCATTTTATGTAAAAACAAACGAGAAAAATGCATATCAGGAGTAGCAACATCCAGAAAAAAACAGCCCTCTCCCTCATCACAGCCAAAACGCTAAGCCTGAAAAAGCATTGGCTTAATTTAAAAGTGACCAATTTCAATATAGACACCAGAAACAATGTACGAATATGAGAATCCGAGAGGTAACCGACTTGGACCGGTCAGCGGCAAATCATTTTAACGCTTAGTTTTAAACTAGATTTTAGGGTGCACAAACCTCACAATTGCCAAAACACTTTTTAATTGTTGTTTTGTAGCAAAAAGGAACTATTTAGACTGGTTAAAATTATTTTTTGTATGCTGGATTATTTCCAACTTTTCTGATTTTATTTAAACAGAAAACGTAGTAATTACATTATTGTAAGTTGTTAATGTCATGTGCACTGTTTTACAGAGACCACCAAAATGTTATCAAAATCATAGGTGCTGTTGTTGGCAGTGTTGTCTGCCTGCTAATTGTTGCATCAGTTATCGTTGTTGTTTGCTGCTGCTGCCGGAAGTCAAGGGGTCAAGCTGGACAAGTCTTTCAAACAACCTATCTACCAGTGGCAGGCAAGCCAATGTCATTATCTAAATATGTAGACTTTTACCAGTATTCTAGGCTTAAAGTTTAGTTGTCATTAAAATGTATTTTGTTTCCTCCTTTTTACTTTTAGGACAACCATATTCTTTTAATTTTATCTACAAACAACTCTGATGTTATGCTTACACTATTCTTTTATATTTGATTTTACACTTCTGTTATGTGTGTCATTATCTAAAAATCTCCGTCTTAAATGAAGAAACACGATTTCCAAACGAGATCGTATCTTGTAACAGAAGTTGTTTATAATAATGGATGTCGACGGAAATTCGGATATCGGATCGGATCATCGGATATTCAAATCGAATTTAGCTTCCGGATATTAGTTTACAAATCCTTAAAATGTTATGTATTTGACGTTATGCTAAATTATATTTCTGCTGTTAGTGAGGAATTAAACATAGCCAGGATAAACGAGAGGTGACGACGCGCATCGTATATTGGCTTTTATAGCTTTAAAAATTTACTAACAGCATGATTGTATAATATTTAAGAACTGGCTAATTAATAGAAATCGTTTGAATCTCCTTATTGCATCCATTTTGATAAAAGAATATGCTCTTTAATTTCATTTTATTGGTTTTATTGAGGGCATATACATATATTAATTTTATGAACAACACGTTTGACGGAATAATTCAACTGCTCATCGAATTTCATTTTATTATTTAAATTATGAAGTTCATATGTCTAAGGAAACAACGATCCAATACCATCCATGGGAACAATAGTTAAGTTAAATCTCGCACACATCAGACAACACTGTTATTATTAACAAAGTTTTATAACCGGATCTCCATTCGGATACTTCAACGGATATCCGGATCCCAAAATCAGTATCAGTTGACATCCCTATTTATAAGCTGTTCTTTTTTCATACTTGACCCTGCAATATTGCACTAATCGCTATTCTGATTCCACAACTGAGCAAAAGCCCTTAGTGAAGCAGGAAGCATATCGACTCTTAAACGTTTCTCATGTTTTAATTTATTTCAGTTTATTGAAGTTCATTAAACATTGAAAAGAGTGATAATTTAATAAAGACAGATTCATCTGATGTATACCAATTTCATGCATTCATTAAAGAAACAAACGCTGATAACATATATTGCCCAAACAGCTTTTCATGTGACATGTGTTTTAACAGCGAACCAGTGACCGTGGCAGTTATGTATAAGTGAGCATGACAAAGTGAACATGACAAACTTAACATTCATAAGCATTCCCAAAGCTTCTTCATTTATTTTATAAAATATTCTGAATATAAATACAATTATGTGTGTATCACAATCTACACATTTATAAAAAAAATGATATTTTATAAAGTTGCAAGTTGAGCCCCTGTTTATTATTAATGTAAATATTAAAATGCTAAATTGTGCGTTTACGCTTAACAAAAATTATGTTACTCACTTTTCACCCAATTTTTTGTAAGACAAATTTAACTTGGGAATAATCGTTTCCAAACAACGGTACATTGTAGGCGGTTTGTGGTTGAATTAACAGGTTCTAACTAACTTTCAGACAATATACCGTTCTGTTCGGACCAACCAAGAAGAGTAATCTTGAAATGTATTGAAGTTTAAATGAACTCTTAAAAACAAAACACGTTAACTTTACGGTCGTAAGGGTTAGAAGACAATGGACATTTTATACACTTTGAACCTATTTTAACCCGTGATTGTGTGGGGAAGTCAAGGAACACCTAACGTCATATATGTTTTGTCTTTCTTGTGCGGACACCTTACACCATATGTCCTACCAAGATCGTGCGAAGGAACGAAACCATATTTATCATAGCATTAATAAAACTATCTTCCCCATAGAGTGTGTGGAGTTCAATTAAACGTTTTCACTGCACACGAAACTACTTTGTCTCATGGTCATATATTATTTTGTTTAAAATGTCGCCGCATCATAATTTAGAAAGTCTGATTCTCTATTTATTTGAATGTTTAATTGATTACGAATTACACCGTTGTCCCGAAATGTTCGTGTTTAGTCTTAAAATGTTCCTGACTTTTGTTTTATACGTAACCGTTTTTTATTCACCACAAAAGACTTCGAAAACAGTCTATCAAACATTCATTTTAGTTCCCTAGCTTTAAATATTTGTTTCAGTTAATGGCGATCAGGTCCCAAACTCAGGTTACAGGCAAGTTGGATGTGTAACTGGCGCAGTCTCTGACCAAATTTAGACAGCAAATGTTCAATCAGGAGCACCAGAGACATGAGAAAACCCGACAACTATCAACGAAAGATCACCATAATAGAAGACAGAGAACTTAAATAAAATAATTGTTTATGTCATGTAAACCATAACGTCGTCATGTTATCAAATTGAACCATGAAAATCTTTGAAACATAGAAAAACATTATCTTTATGAATGACATTAGCATTGCTATAATCAGTAATGATAAAAAAAATTGGACTGTCCTTTGCAGGGTTGGTAGAGAAATGAAATTCATATACTGACATGAGCAGGCTTAGTCAAAGCTAGCCCGCAATAAGTTTCTCTTTTTTTCATTGTACCGGGTAAGGAAACCTTTATCTACCGGTGTTTTACATCACATGTAATATTATGTATGGCTTTTAAAGACTCATCAATAGGCAATCCAAATACCAAATACAAACTTTGTAAAAATAACCTCAAATCAAATTCTATAAAGATAAAGAAGAAAACGAATAAGAAGTGGAAGCAAGAAGAATGTAGTATAATTTTGAAAATTTATGAATTTCGGGCCAAACAAAATAATACATGTAGTCATGGTAGTGGTCTACAACAAAAAATTCGACAGTTTTCCATGCGTTCAATGATTCTGCATGTAAATATATTTCTGGCATTATTCGCATTTTTTGGTATGGAATATGCCCCAAACGTATTTGTCGAAGTCATGATATGCTTTGTGTGATAAAAAGTTTGTAGCGATAAACATGTTTGGAATGTTCTTTCCTAATAGCTAGCTTTTAATATCTAAGTTAACTTTATTGTTATTTTTGGCACATTTTGACCCCAACAAGCGTTTAAAAAAATATATTCTATTTCTTAAAACATGTAGAGTTATACAAAATGAACCATCCATGCATATGTACTTTGATGAGTGTACATGAATTTTAAAGGGTTAACATTAAAAATAAACTTGTCTGGAACACATATATTATTTGAATTTGAATGTTTTAAGGATTTTGCATCTTAACATGTTTCTCCCATTCTTTGCAAATGAATTGGAATGAAATTCGCCCGAAAAAATATTTTGTAAAAATCATATTATTATTTTTATGACAAACAGGTAGCCGCAAGAAAAATCGTTTGGAATATTTTCCAAATTTAGTTGTTTTAAGTATCTCAGGTAAGATCTTTGTCATTTTTGTAAGATTTTAGCCCCAGTAAATGTAATCAGCATGTTAGGTATGATCCATTTTTAAATCCGTTTGTTGTTGTTGTTGTTTTTTTCATTTAATTTAGTTCTTCATTTTGGCAATTTATTAGAATATGTGTGAGGGAAACGGGGAAAGTGCTCCGAGGTTATTGATCAAATGTACTAATTGATCAACGCTCATCATCGCGAACTCGTAACTAAATTTTTCTAGATGCCTTTCATAAGTTTAAGTAATTCAAACACATGTACGCCCTGCTTTGTTTGGTGAAATAATTATTTGTTTACATATGTTGTAATAAAAACCACATGCGTACATGTGGTATATGAATATCAAGGAAGTTAAACTTTCTCTTACACCTTACGTTTTACGAAACCCCCGTTACTGTAGGGAGAGAATAGCCACCATGCATAACATACATGCAACAATTTACGGACTAATTTTTAATTTATTATTGAACCACTTTAAAGATAGGTTATTTATGAACTTTTTATTACATCATGATACGAGTAACAAACTGTATATAAATACGTTTTAATGTTTGAATTTAGCTCGCTTAATGAACAATTAACTTTTTGAGGTTATTCTCACATTGTATCGTTCATCAAAACGAAACTAATGTCATCGTTTATACATAAATGTTCGTTAACCCACGTTTTATTTATTATATACCATTGTTTCTTAAAGACTCCTCTTTAGAAATCTGCTGATTCTTTTGATTTTCTTTGTTCAACAAGAAAAGAAACCGGACACCGCACATTTTACATAAAGTCTTCTTGGAATCCGATTAACGAGCTATATTTGTATGTGGTTGGAAATAAGCATTGAACATGTGTTAAACTTGTTTGTACATTTAATATTTCTAGGTCATAAAACACGGGTTTAAGCTGTTACTATTTAGTGGGATGGTGCACAAAATAGTTACTTTTATATGTATCTCATAGTTATGGAAAGTAATTAAGGTTTCCTTTTCTGTTATATTTAGAATGATTAACCTGCTTGCTTTTTCAAGCCTGTTTCAACTTTTTCTAGACATTGTTTAAGGATAATAACTGCGACAAAATGGACGCTGTGGATTACAAGCTGTCCATATTATGTCAGTTTCTGTAATGACTTAAATAGAGCGCGTTGTAAACAGAAAACAACCGAAAGTTAAGAGCGCACTATTAATTGAAGCTGTAATAGTACATGTATCTTGAGCTGTCTAACATAATTCTATAAATAACAGCCACGTCATCAAGCTACAAAGACGCATCACAGTAAAAATAAAGATTTTGTTGTGCAAATACGCGCTTTATTGCCCAGTAATCTATTCGCCTGGAGGTTTTTTAACAAGAAAATATCTTAAACTGAAAAACTTTGTTAGATTGATAACATTTTATAAATGTTTACAGGAAGACTTTTGTCTAGCTAGTTTCATTGTATTTGTGTTGTTAATAAATAGTTTATTTATTACAGTAGAAAAAAGTAGTACGAACATGTAGGTCGCTGACATATTTGACCAATAATTATATTACTAATATCGCTTTTTGATGAATGAAACATGTAAGAGTATGCAAGCTATATAGAACGACATTACTGCATTCTACTTTACTTTTTAAATGGTGAGATTTTCATGCCAGTCTATAACAAAGTTGGAACAGTGTGTTGATTTTACGAATCGCTTATTGCAGGCTGTTACTTGTACATGAAGTGAATGCATGAACAGTTACGTAAAAGAAAGGGTATAGAAAAAACTCGTGGTTAAATGGTGAGTCAGGAAACTCGTAAACCTCTAACTCTTACTTACTAAGAATTAGGTAGCGTGGGAAAATCCGATACAGTGGAGATATAAATAAGATCAAGGTTACAGGATACAGATGTTTAAGTCAGTAAATATTTTAATATGTGTCTAAGAATTAACTTTTCTGTGTATGTGGTGATCGTAATGATTACAGGTACTAGTATTTCAGTATATTTTTATATTATAAAGATTATACTTTTTATTAGTTGATTGCTTAGTTGACACCGAATGTGAGGATAATTATATTGCAGGTCTGGATGTCATATAACCCGAGCCGTATTTTAAATTTTAAAAACAGAACAAAATTATATGCTATCAAAATTTAAGTAATCCCTAAGCCCTCCGCTTTATATATTAATAGAACGGCTTAGCAATATCCAATTTTACACAAATTTAGAATAAAATCGCGGACGACAAATTTGGCAGCATTTAGGGTTTTTTCGTAGATATTTGCGATCAAAGTAGCTTTAAAAGTAAGCATTTTGGGAGTGTAAACAGGTAAAGTTATACTTGTTAATAACGTCTTTTGACATGAGGAAATAGTAAAAAATTGATGAAATATCGATCCATTGTTTTTTTTAATCAATCAAATTACAAATGTATGTCATCAAAAATGTTTGAACACTTAAGGTTAAACGCGAAATTTCTAGTTTCTTTATCAATTTTTGTATGATATTTATTGACGATGACCCCAGCATGAATCAGCAAACCATTTTTCGAAGTTGATCAAATAGTTGTTTAGATATTAACATTCAAAGTTAGCTATCAACGCCAGTTTACTACAGTGACGTCAACAACGTGTTTTAACATATTGCGGCAAGCTTTGACAACGGTGGTTACCGTTTAACGTTTATTTCCCGTTAAAAATGACGACGAGTTTAGCTTTTTATCTGTCTACTTTTTCAAATTTGTGAACATTTTCCGAATTTAATGTTTGATTTTTTTGCATAAAAGGTTTGAAAAAAGCAATTCCTATAGAATGAGCGAAAAAGATTTGGGGGTCACCGACGTTATTGTGCAATTACCAATTTAAGTACCCCTATCCTCTTTAAAAAAAAACGTTGGTTTTTTTTGGAAATTTCAGAAAAGAAGTTACTGTAGTGCATTACTTAGAAACTTCTTATTAAGTTGTTCTTATCTTTTTATTCCCTAGCTATGGAAGGAGAATATTGCAACAATGGAGCATGTTATAGGTACGTGTATTTAATATCTAATATAATATGTACGTAAACGGCGAAATAAGAAAAGTCCGCCCGTGCGGGGTTTGATACTCCGGCCTTCTGATACAACCCTGGCGGTGTTTGAGCCTTCGGCCTTCCAATCTGTCCCTGTCGGTGTTTGAACATTCGGCCTTCGGATCCGACCCTGGTGGTGTTTTAACCTTTGACCTCCTTATTCGTCGCTGGCGGTGTTTTAACATTCGTCCGCCTTTTTCCCTTTTAATGTATTGAAGGATAAAAGTATTATGACTTTACTGATGTTTTAACATATAATGTAGAATTAAATATTTATGTCCCTTGTGTTGTTTTACAGGGGCCCTGATCCCGCCCTTGTCCTTGTTGCAACGATTGGCATTGTTGCTTTCGTGATCACAACAGCATCTGTTATAATATGCTGCGTGTGTTGTAGGAGAAAAATGAACCAAGCAGGTCATGTTATCCAAACAACTTATCTACCAATCGCAGGCAAGCACATTTCATCATCTTAATATTATGTAGATCTTTATCGGCAATCTAAGCTGAAATTAAGGCAGCGTTTATTTTTTAGCTCGACTATTCGAAGAATAGGGGAGCTATCCTACTCGCCTCGGTGTCGGCGTCGGCCTCGGCGTCCCCGCCGGCGTCCGTTAAACAAAAAATGCACTTTGGTCCATAACTTGAAAACTACTTACGATATCAACTTGAAATTTGCAATATATATCCACCATCAAATTCTACATCACTAACAAACCCATAACTCTGCTACAAATATTTTTCAAAATATGCCCCTTTTTCACTTAACTTTTGCGTTAAGGAAAATATGCACTCTGGTCCATAACTTATAAACTACTTGAGATATCAACTTGAAACTTAGAATATATATTCACCATCAAATTCTACATCATTACCAACAAGACCCATAACTCTGCTGTCAATATATTTCAATTTATGCCCTTTTTTTATATTTTGTGTTAAGCATAATATGCATTTTGCCCATAACTTTATAACTACTTGAGATATTGCCTTGAAACTTGAAATATATTTACACCATCAAATTCTACATCATTACCAACAACACTTATAACTCTGCTACAAATATTTTTCAATTTATACCCCTTTTTCACTTAAATTTTGTGTTAAGGAAATATGCACTTTGGTCCATAACTTATAAACTACTTGAGATATCAACTTGAAACTTAGAATTTATATTCACCATCAAATTCTACATCATTACCAACAAGACCCATAACTCTGCTGTCAATATATTTCAAGTTATGCCCCTTTTTTCTTATATTTTGTGTAAAGCAAAATATGCATTTTGCCCATAACTTTATAACTACTTGAGATATTGCCTTGAAACTTGAAATATATTTTCACCATCAAAATCTACATCATAGCCAACGAGACTATAACCCTGCTTCCAATATTTTTCAAATTATGCCCCTTTTCCACTTACATTTTGTGTTAAGCAAAATATACACTTGGCCCTTAACTTCGTTATGAATGGAGGGATTTCAAAATAACTTGGCACAAATGTTTACCATGACAAGACGGTGTGTCGCGTACAATACCCATGCCCGTAGGTACAAGGTCAAGGTCACTGTTACTAAAAATAGAATTTTCTTGCAATATCATGTCCGCTCTGTAACTTTGTTATTTCTTATTGGATTTTTAAATAACTTGGTTTAATTGTTCACCATATCAAGTCGGAGTGTCACGTACATGCCCAAGCCTGTAGGTCCAATGTCACTGTTACTAAAAATAGAATTCCCTTGTCCGGGCTCTTACTTTGTTATGAATGGAGGAATTTCAAAATAACTTGGCACAAATGTTCACCATGAAAAGGCGGTGTGTCCGCACAATACCATTGCCTGTAGATCCAAGGTCAAGGTCACTGTTACTAAACATTTTTTTCCAGGCTGTAACTTCGTTATGAATGGAGGGATTTTAAAATAACTTGACACAAATGTTCACCATGACAGAGCGGTGTGTCGCATACCATGCCCATACCTATGGGTCAAAGGTCAAGGTCACTGTTACTAAAAATAGAATTATCTTGTCCGGGCTGTTTCTTTGTTATGAATTCAGTTAAGAAACCAACGCTGATAACATATATTTCCCAAACAGCGTTTCGTGTGTTTATTTTAACAGCGATCCAGTGACCGTGGCAGTTAAGTATAAGTGAACATGACAAACTTAAAGGGGAATTCCGGACATTTTGAAATATACATAATTGCAAAGATCTACTAATTTTCTTCACATCAGTGAAAGAATTTTGAAAATCGGACTGTAAATAGCAAAACTATGGCTGTCTGAAGTTGCTAATTTAATGCTATTGGAGGCAGCCATTTTGAATGGTGACCACTGACATCATCAATTCTTGTGCACAAATATAAATTCTAAATTAGGAAAATCTCAGTATTATATCAAGTTTTTTGTCTAAAATTATCAAAAGTTCATTATAAATGTGACTTAATGTATTTTCTCTGAATTTATGTTTGAAATTATTACCGTAATACTAAATAATTATTAAAAGTTAACATGTGCTCATAAACTGATGATGTCAGTGGTCACCTGAAAATGGCGGCCAGCATATATTGTGATCAATATTGAACTGACAATATCTCTGTCAGCAACCAGTGGACCGATTTTAAAAATCTTTTCAGTTCTGTGCTCTGCTTCAAAATGTCTTTGCAATGAAAACTTATTTCTATATTCCGGACTGCCCCTTTAACATTCATAAACTTTTCCAAAACGTCTTCTCTTTATAAAATATTCTGAATGCAAATATATGTGTGTATCACAACCTACACATTTATAAAAATATGATATTTTATAAAGTTGTAAATTTAACTCCTGTTTAATATAAAATATTAATATTAATTGAAAAGCGCTAAATTGTACGTTTACGCTTAACAAAAATTATGTTACTCCCTTTCCACCTAATTTTCGGTTAGGCAAATTTTGCATTGAAAACGGTCGTTTCCAAACAATGGTAGGTGGTTGGTGGTTGAAGTAACAGGTTCCAACCAACTTTCAGAAGACAAACCGTTCTTTTCGGAACAAGCAAAGAATAGTAATCTTGATATGTAAAGAAGTCTAAATGAAATCTTGAAAACAAAACACGTTAACTTTACGGTCATAAGGGTGAGAAGACATTGGATATTTTATACACTTTGAACCTACTTTAACCCGTGAACACCTAACGTCATATGTTTCTTCTTGCTTGTACGGACACCTTAACCATACGTTTTACCAAGATTGTGCGAAGGACAAGAAACATATTTATCATAGCATTAAATTATTTTGTTTGAAATGTCACAGCATCATAATTTAAAAAGTCTGATTCTCTATTAATTATAGATTTATTTGATTGTTTAATTGATTACGAATCATACCGTTGTCCAGAAATGTTCGTTTTGAGTCTTAAAATATTCATGACTTTTGTTTGATACCGTTTTTCATTCATCACAAAAGACTTCGAAAACAGGCAATCAAAGTTTATTTAGTTCCCTATCTTTAAATATTCGTTTCAGTTAATGGCGATCAGGTCCCAAACTCAGGTTACAGGCAAGTTGGATGTGTAACTGGCGCAGTCTCTGGCCAAATTTAGACAGCAAATGTTCAATCCAGAGACATCAGAAAACCCGACAACTATCAACGAAAGATCACCATAATAAAAGACAGAGAACTTAAATAAAATAATTGTTTATGTCATGTAAACCATAACGTCGTCATGTTATCAGATGGAACCAGGGAAAGCTTTGAAACTTAGAAAAACATTACCTGTATGAATGATAATAGCATTGCTTTAATCTGTAATGATATAATTGGACTGTCCTTTGCAGCGTTGGTCGAGAAATGAAATTTATTTACTGACACGAGCAGGCTTAGTCAAAGCTTGCCGCAATAAGTACCGGGAAGGAAGCCTTTATCTACGGGTGTTTTACATCACATGTAATATTCTGTATGGCTTTTAAAGACTCATAAACAGGCAATCCAAATACCAAATATCAAATTTGTAAAAATTGTTAATCACATTCTATAAAGAAGAAAACGAATAAGAAGTGGGAGGAAGAAGAAGAATGTAGACAAAATGTTCTTGAAGTATAGTATCATTTTAAAATTTATGAATTTCGGGCTAAACAAAATAATAAATGTAGTGGTCTACAACACAAACAAATGACAGTTTTCCATGCTTTCAATGATTCTGCATGTAAATATATTTCTGGCATTATTCGCAAGTTTTTGGTATGGAATATGCCCCAAAACGTATTTGTCGAAGTCATGAATCCCTTTGTGTGATAAAAAGTTTGTAGCCATAAACATGTTTAGAATGTTCTTTTCCAACAGGTAGCTTTTAATATATGAGGTACCTTTATTATTATTTTTGGAGCATTTTGACCTCAACAAGCGTTTTAAAAATTATATTTTATTCCTTAAAACATGTAGAGTTATACAAAATGAACCACACTGAAGTGAAAATTGTTTATATCTTATATAAAATATCCATGCATACATGTATGTACATTTTGTACTTTGATGAGTGTAAATGAATTTTAATGGGTTAACAAATAAAACTGGTCTGGTACACATATTATTTAAATTTAGATATTTTAAGGATTTTGCATCTTAACATGTTTCTCTCATTCTCAAATGAATTGGAATGAAATTTGCCCGAAAAATATTTGTCAAAATGATGTTATTATTTTTATGACAAACAGTTTGCCGCAAGAAGAGTCGTTTGGATTTTTTTCCCATTTAGTTGTTTTAAGTATCTCAGGTAAAATTTTTGTCATTTCAACATACCGTACGAAATAATACTATAATTATTATATTGTATTATTATTATTATAATTGATAATTAAGTTTCCTACAGAAGTTGAGTGTTTGTTATGAAGTGCTTAAGTGAAGAATAGTATTTAAATTCGGACACTATAAACTATGCTTGTTATTACACCCCCGCACAGAATGTGATCAATGAAGTTAAATTATGAAAAAGAATAAACTTGGAAAAACAGCACATTTTGACAATACTAACACATTATCTTTTGCCTCGGAAGTAATGTCTGGTGTTAAAGCCCCAATAAACTTGCCAAACAGCATATTTTTTATTAACTGAAACATTTTAGATTTCACCTGTTAGCATAATAACACAAAAAATAAACCTTACTATAAGGAAAGGGTATTATCTTTTTGATTTACAGCATGTTTTGGGCGTTTTTCGGATCGTTTATTTTGTTTACAAAACAAACAGCGAATCTTTCCGAGCTGATTTACGGCAACTCTCGGCAGGCGAAGATCGCTCATTATACAGAATGACGTCACCGCGTTCTTACGGCCCACTTACGGAAAAAACCGTCGATAACTTTTCGCCGAGTGATTGTAAACATTGGTTAGTAATTTTGTGGGCTACAAAATACTGTTCGGACCGAGTCTCAATGATTGGGGATTATTTGAGGACATAAATATTTGGTCATTTATACTTTCTTTTGAAAAGGGTTAACGTGGTTAATTAATTTTCACAATGAAAACAAAACGTTTTGGCAAGTTTATTGGGGCTTTAATATGTCAAATATACCATTTGCAGTTTATGAAGGTCGTAATCACGCTCTATATGTATCGTCTCTCCCAAGCATAGGAGGCACTCCAAATACAGCTCACGGTAAATAATTTTAGAGCATATGTGGTGCAAGTATTGTTTGTATCTCCAAAAATTCAAAAACTTCTAAAATGAAACATATCAGCTCCCTGATAAATACAAAATGACTATGTTCTGCAAGTGTCACTACATTTCATCTGGAAAAACAAACTACGGCGAGTTTAACGCGAAAAAGTTGGACTCAGAAAGGTCAAATATTAAAATATTCAGTAAATACTGCACATTTATTCATTTTTGATACAGTATCGTATAGTCCTGTATTACTAATACAACTAGTTCAAATTCCAAGCCTTTATCTGTTTCCTTTAATGAATG
The DNA here is from genome assembly GCA_038501625.1 of Corbicula japonica. Taxonomy (NCBI): domain Eukaryota; kingdom Metazoa; phylum Mollusca; class Bivalvia; order Venerida; family Cyrenidae; genus Corbicula; species Corbicula japonica. The sequence goes on from JAZAYU010000131.1 coordinate 1,170,304, forward strand.
ACTCGTTTTAAAGATGGTCGGCTGTTTCAAAACGGCACTCCTATCGCACAGATGTGCAATTCTTTGGCAATAACCAAGTACAGCTAGAGAAATGTGCTCAAAAATGTGAAAAAATTGTCATTTGTTTAGTTTTAGTGTATTTCGGAGATCAAAATATTCAAAGCCAATCAAAATAATTATTATGTGTCTCAATGTTCTAATATTTTACAATCGTCTACTAAAATTGGAACGATAAAGAGAAGATTAGCATGTAAAATTGCAACGATTTTGTTCAGTCTTTTGTTGGTAACTTACAGATCAAATCTTTGTATATGCCAATTAGAGTGATAGCTTAGGATATTTTTGTTGAAAGAAGAGTGAGTCACATGTAATAGAATGTGATTAAAAAAAATCATACCTTTTTACAAAAATGAATACTGCCGGTAACAGAAATGTACGGTTCAATCTTGTTTATGTTTGGCATGAATGTTAACCTCAGTGAGACTGAATGCCATGCACAAACCCCAGGATTTTATCTAAAATGGTCGAGGTCAGATCTTGTCCGGCACATCATTTTGACAGACTTTAATTGAAAAAAATGTTAAACATTTGTGTTGGACAATATGTGAAAATCTGTCTGAACGAAACATAGTCTGTCTGATTGAAACATGTTTAAAAGGAATTAGTAATTAAAACTCTTTTCTCACAGTCGGTCTGATAACATAAAAAATTCTGTCAGACCGGCCCAAATTTTACCAGACAGGTCCGTCGGTCTAGCAACTTTCAGAAAGTCTGACTTGTCAATATTTATTATATTTTGGTATATCTGACTATAGAATATTTTTGTTCGAAAGAGTAGTCAGTTACTTGTAGCAGATAAAAAATTATATGTTTAAAAAAAGGAAAATTACCGGAAACAGAATCATGAGTGTTTGAACCTGTAATCGCATTCAAGCGTTTTTTTTGTTATATTCTCGTGTTAACAAGTGTTCCGATACTGTAACATTTATCGTTTTTTATCATTCAAGACTTCGGAAACTATTAGCGAAACAGAGCCTCTTAACAAGTCGTTTACAGAATGAAGTTTTTAGACGGATTTCTGTTATACGATTCGACCGAAGAAGCTGTAACAACCAAACCTGAAGACAAACCGTCTATCACCAGTGTCACATTATTGACAAGGTTTATACACGTATACACGTTAACCAGACATATACCAATTCACCAAGAACATTTTTGTACAAAATGTACAACGTAGATTGATAATGAAGTAGCCTTGGCTACTCATAAAAACCAAAAGCTTTATGTTTAACTACACAAGCTCTTATATAACCTTTGATCCTAAATTGTGACATTGACCTTCAAGACCTTGGGCGGTACATGATACTTACTGAGAAAAAAGAGTTACTCCATACTTATCAAAGTTAATATGAACTAAGGCACTGCCTCTTATCGAGCTCTAGCTTTAATAATCTCAGATAATGATTTATATTTAAAAAATAATTTGTTTCTAACATTTGTTAGCCTACTCATGCACGATAAAATTATGTGATTTTTGGAAAGAATTTAAGTCTACATCAACTTAATTCAGCTGGACAACTGGCAATCTGACTATTACTAAACATTTGGGTTTTTAATATGTAAACACAAAGGCTTCTTGCTTAAATTTACAACCCAAATGTGTTCCATTACCTCAATTAATGCAATATAAAATATTGATAAATTCTTCATTGATACATGAAAATATTACATTGTCACATGTGCATGAAAATTAATATATTATTGTCTGAAAAATAAATTTTATTTTTTTAAAATGTTACCTTGATTACACTTGCATTTGTAACTTGCAATTGCACAAAATAGTCCCATGCTATTCAAAAAATATATATGCATGTATATGAATTAAGTTATAATATAGACCTAAAAAGTACTGTTTTAATATTCATGTACATCACATTAACACCGCATTGAGACTCCAATATGTAGTGTGATACATCACCTAGATTTTGGGGCATATTTGTGCAAAGTCATTTGAAAATATCTCCAGGAATGACAATGCCATAGGAATTTTCAGTTATTAACAACAGTAATTTGAAGCTATAGATGCTGTGTGAAAAATATTGTGACAATAAGGTACATATTTGGTGACAATAAGGTACATATTTGAGCCAAGTTACTTAAATGTGCATGATAGAATTACTTATTTAAGTTGAAAAATAGTTCAGCTATTGGGCCAAAATAGATGAAATAATCTCAATCAATTAAACATAAACATGTACAATGTCATGTAGTCTGATTATCCATATGTAACACTCCTTTACAGGTCTTAGTAACTGATTTGAAACAAAATGCTTCTTTATATCTATTTTCATTACATAAATGAATTGCGGTTGCCAATCAAATCAAGCATTAAAAATGTTGTTGGTCCATTTTTTAAAATGTATAATAACAATTTTATAAGATTGTTTGCTAAAAAATGTAAACCCATGAACACATCAATTAGCAATATAAAATGCCATTATTCATAACCACTTTTGGATCTCTGTCTGGTAAGTATTTTATAAATGTAATATATATACTGGAAAATGTGAATTTCAAATTCTGAAGCTCATTCCAGTTGGTATTTTCTTGATTTTGTATTTTTCATTGCAGAAATTTAGGCACAACTACTTTAAAATAGGTAAATTTCTCTTTAAAAAGTACCATATATTAAAAAATGTAAACTTCTCTACTGTTACATTGCTAAAACATAAACATACAAAAGAAAAAAATCATTGTTTTTATTATGAGTGCAACTTCCAGTTTTCTGTGTTAAAGTCCAGCTTAAGCAGATCCAAGTACCGGTATATTCAGATTTTTACATGTATTTAAAGAGGCCAAAAACCAACTGACATGGCAAGAAATGTTTTTCTTCCTCTTCACAGCAATCTACTTTTTTCAACAATTTATATGATTATGCATGCTTTGATTTTTTTATTTTCTAAAACACAACTTTTTGATGCTGAGCAAATTTAGTGACACCATGAATATTTAACAAAATTTGCAAAAATAAAACAAAACAAAACAGACACCTTGTAAATAGTGTATTTGATTATACATGTACCTCACATACATATTTTGATTATGAAATCATGTTGAAATGTGCACATGACAGAAAATATGGTAATAATAGAACACTTTTAATTCCCAAAATGAGCATTAACTTGATATTTGATGCTATTCTTGGTACACATGTATTCTGCTTTCTGGTCAAACTTTTTGGTCCCAACTGATGATAATATATTGGAGATTAACCCTTTCCTCCATGTAAACACCTTTATGGCATGGAAAAACTGTGTAGATTCAGATCAGCCAGCACATCCATAATGTCTGATCAGGATCTGCATTGTTCACTTGTTTAAATCATTAGGTTATTTCTGACCAAAAAGTGAACAGTGCAGATCCTGATCAGATGTGCCAGCTAATCTGGATCTACACTGGTCTCACACGGGTAAAAAGGCATGTCTGTAGAGTAAAAGGGTAAATTTCTTTTTTATTTAAAATCTTATATTACTGCGTATTAAAATTAAAAAGGTAATACTCAGTAGTTACTTTGAGAAAATTATTGTCTATAAAATTTATAAAACCTGAAATTTCATACATTTAGGACAATCTGTCATGTATTTGGCCAAAATATAAAAAAATAAATTGTTTCTGGAGGTGTCAAATAGGCCACAAGTCAATTCAGGCAGTACTTGTAAGTCTATTGTATATGGCAATCACTGTAAAGAGTTAGTTTTGTTTTTGTTTTTAGATTTACACAAGCTTTTAAAAAATAGTATCATTGTTTAATTGATATCTAAAATTGTGCTTGTCATCCTGAAACCCAAGAACAAATAAAAACATCATCTGATTGTCATTTTTGCATTAAATGGACTGTCATCAACAAGTAAATTAATTTATGTTATAGTGCGATTATATTAACCTGCCCATTTTGCATACATTATTCGGTGGTTGGTTGTGATATTTTTAACTTTATCACCAAAGCGTGAAAGTCGTCATTACCTCAACGGGAAATCCATTATTCATGAAGTATATAGGTGTCTTCTTTCCGCTAGGCAGGTATGAAAGCGGAATGGCTCAGTGGTAAAGTGCAGCATTCAAACGCTAAAGGTATGTGGTTCGAGTCCTGCTAGAGCCATTTTTGTTTTATACTTTTTTACCAATCGAGAGATGTAGTGATTGACGCTAATATGGACAACTTTGTGATCAATCTTGCCGATGACAGCAGCGATGATGACGACAGTGACAGTGGCACTGACACCGCAAGTGAAACAGAACTGCTGTGATATGTTTAAAATATTTTGTACTGATATAATTTGTGACATGGAAATATCAATATTAGAATAAAAAGTCCATAAAAATAAATCAATAAAGCCCCAAAAAACCATAATATTTAAAAAAAATACACAAATAAACAATAAACATCTACAATATAAAACGCAAATATTATAGGTCCAAGTACGACTCGAACCCGCGCCAAGCGGCAAACAAAAAAAATGTTGTTTGCTATTTTCTGCCTTCCTACCAACTGCGCTATAGACGCACGTGGAAGTGAATGCAGTTTTAAAGATATACATACAAATGCAAAAGACCAGTCCAAAATAGCAAGGATATCCCCGTCTCAAAATAGCACGTTCAACCACTGTGTAATGTATGCATAATGGGCAGGTTAATATAATCGCACTATACAGTCATAATCTCTTCCCTACAACTACCCAAGGTGTTGATTTAATCAGTTTTGTCAGGGTGTCACACTGTTATATAAGATCACAACTTACAACACTTGCAGTAAAAGTCAGAGGTGCTAATGCAATCAAAGGTGTCATATTTAATAAATAAATAAATTTATTTCTAAACCAATTTCCATGTTGGACAATGCAAAATACACAGCTTATGTTGCAACCATCAATATTTGATTCTGTGCTAGTGTAGACCGAGTGACTTTTGTAGACTAAGGTCATTGATCAAAAGAGCATATTGACATATAAATGATGTCTTTTCTTTTGTTGCAACAATTTTTTTAATTGTTTTCCCACCTGTTTAGTCATGATAGTCTTTGACAAAAATCCGGAAAAAGTACATGTTGCTTTGTACAAAATGTCCAATCTATGAAGCAACTTGTTCATGAAAAATATTTTATAAAACATCATAAACTGACATAGAACATATTAACACAATGATACTAAAAACTTTATAAATAAAATAAAAATGTGGCCTATATTTGAGACCTATTAGAGCTTTTTCAAAATAAAGTGTGGCTCATTTGACTTGTTTGTGGCCTATTGACTGTAATCCATATACCAATTCCATGGTATTTGATCATAAATTTGGTGTGAATAGACTGATAACGATCCCAATCTATCAACCAAAACAATAAACATAATGTTTATGCAGTGTAGACCCAGTGTAGACCCTCATTTATTTAGGGGGAGGGGCGGCGGCCAGTTTATTTTTTTAAGAAAACAGGGTCAGTCTTCAAAGCCCCTGTGGTGTAGATTTGCTCTTGTGCCATGTGTTTTATAAGAATAAATAAAAGAAATCTCATAGTCTACCTCGTGTTCAGGACTCTCACAAACAATATCTTCGACTGCCATGAGCTCAAATGTCTGAATGACGAACATGACCAGTGACAAAAAAACTCTTATACAAAACTGAATTGTGGCGCTGGTCTACGCTAAGCTCAGTGTGTCTCACACTGTGACTGTGAGTGACTGAACATTGCGAGGTCCATTTCACAATGCAACTTCACATAAAAGTTGGTTCTCACCAGCCTTACATCTTGTTTTCAAATAAAACTGCTTGCATCTGATTGTTCCGTCGCTGGGCTTTTTGCTCCTTTGAATTTAAAGGCCTAATAATCCACTGACAAGCTACCATTCAGTAGTTTTCAACTTGATTTCTTCAGTCTAATTTCTAAAAATGGCCGATTGCTAGTATTGCTATTGGTTACAACGAACGACAACCTACTCTCTAAACTGACGATTTAGTTTTTTAGCTTTCCAAAATGCTAGTCCGATAACATTGCTACCGAATAATAAGTTTTAATTTTTAAAGATATTTTGCAATTAGCAATTTATAAAAATAAACCCAATAACAAAATTTGTCAAAACAATACTTTGCCGTAAGTTTTTACCGGTCAGTTTTTTTCCCGTGTTTACATTGCCTTATGCTGTGCACAACCGGTAACCAGCGCAAAACGGAAGGAAAGCTTTTTTTTCGTTAGTGAATGGGCATTCCTGCGACCTTAAGACGAGCTTAACGCTCGGGTCGCTTCGCGACCCGAGCTAGAGCTCGATAATACCTGGAAAAGCTGTAAAATGACCTTTGACCAAAACTTACTGTGACCTAAGGCGGTAACCCAAGATATTGTCAATATCTATGGTTATTGGACCGACGTCTATGTGTATAGTCCTTGTTGGTCGATAATATAATGTTATTATTCAAGTCAATTCATATTGGCGTTGTTATTGGGCCAAGTGTAGTCATATTGGCCAGAGGCCGTAGGCCGAGGGCTAATATGACTGCCCGAGACCCAATAACAATGCCAATATGACTTCACTTGATTAATGACAATTTTATTAATTAACAAAATATCCATAGCTCAAGGCTTTAAAGTTACTAATTTACCGGTCTGAAGAGATGAAGTGTCCGCTCTGATTTAAATGTTCAATCTTCAATCTATGCTAGAGGCCTGACTGGTATAAGCTACCAAAGAGATGCAGATATGAAGGTTGTTTTGTTTTGAATACCAAAACAACCTGAACATTACTACACACTGTGGCAGCCAAGTCTCTTGTTTATCCAGTCTGAATTTAGTTTTACTTTCTGGCACATTCCATCCACGATTTCCACATGTAAATACTGAATTTAACATGTCTGTAAGCTATCCAAACTAAGTTTTGATCTTTTTTGCAATGTAACGCTCAATAAACTTGCTAAAATGTAGAATAATCCACTAAAATTCACCGTCCCTTTTAGTTTCAAGAATTTATGCTGAAGACAACCCGTTGTTGTTGTACTAACGAGTTAGATAAACCCAAAGATTTTCATTACACAGAAAGAAACCACCCAAAGCGGCAACAAAGACTAATCCTCTGCCGCTTTGCTTTAATACACCTCGTGTCCAAAGTCACACTATCTATTATCATTTTTATCCATAACACTCGACTTAGAAATTCCAAAATGGCGGCAATTCGTTTTTAAAAGGAAGTGATTCAATCCATATTGGACCAGTTCATTATCCTATCAGAATCATGCGATCTCATATTGGTTCAGTAAAACCCGTATTGGCCCAGTTGAGATTTCATATGAATTGAGTGCATTCCATATAAGGTGGACTGAATTGTACATATTGTGTGAATATTGTTTTAGTTAATTAATAATCATATATATTGAATTAATTGTGCAAACCGCTTGCCATACATCAATCCAAACTCTATGATTATCAACCAATAGCTACATGTTAAGGTATCGGTCCGATAACCATGGTTATCGAGAAAAAAACTCAGGTTACCGCCCGTTAACCAGTTATTGGTGAAAATCCGAGATATTGGGCGATAACCATAGTTCGACCAATTACTACGTAGATCGCCGAAAACTAAAGTATAGTTCTCGGTGTTAACCATAGTTACCGGACAAACTAGGGTTTTCATCAAGGTTTAGCTAAGGTAAATATTGTGTAATTGTCACAAAACTCTAAATATTAATAGGTGTCATAGGTTATCTTTTTATCATTTTAACTGTAAGGCATGCAGGATGCAACATTGATCCGATATCCATAGGTACCGGCCAGTAACCCCAATTATTGGTGAAAGCTAGTTCTCGACCGATGACCAAAGTATTCGCTCTTTTCTGTTGCAATTGTGCAAACCGCTTGCCATAGGCTTCAAGACAGGAACCCACAGTTTGCTCGTGACAAACTCTTCCTTAAGGTATTGTGCCCTTTTGTCATTGCTTTGCCAAGGACAAAAAAAAAGAAAAATGTCTCAAATGACACAATTCACTTCAAACCTTTGCACAAATAAATCCTATAAATTTATGATTATTTTGCATATGTTTAGAAAAGTTGGCACAGAAGAGAAAAATAATTAGACCAAACAAATCCCTAAACAAATCTTTGCAATTTATCACAAAAAGGAAGCAACACAAAACAACAATTCAAATGTCAACATGCGTGAAATGATACTGACAAAAATATCTAAGGTCCTTGAAAAGAACGTTCAATTGTGAAGATAGAAATTTACTACTAATTTTATTTTTATGTCATCCATTTCCGCGACCAGGTCAAACACACTTTAACTTATAACTCACATTGTATACATTTGTTAGACCAAAGGACCTTAGGTATCGTTGCAAGACATTTAAACTGGTGTCTAGTGTTGCTTCGATTTTGTGATAAATTACAAATAAGATTTTAGAGGTTTTGGGGGTAAAATAATTTTTCTTTACTGTTCTTACTTTTCTTAGCATATGTAAATTAAACATATATTAATACCATTGGTTTGTGCAAAGTTTGATTGAACTACATTGTGCCGTTCGAGAGATTTTAATAATTTTCTTTTTTTTTGTCAATGGCAAAGCAACGACGAAAGGCGCGATACCTTAAACAAATTACTCTGATTGGCATGTAAAACGTATTGTTCTATTTAAAAAGTCACAAATAAGAGACTGAACAAATGATAGTGCCTCTAGCTGGGAGCGAACCCGCACCGTCACGGCGACAGCGCCTAGCCCTGCAATTCCTTTGACGCAACTGACTGAACTAGCCGGGACAACCCCAAAAATAGGTTGATCGGATAGCCCTGATATGCGTAACAATCACTGCATGACATCGGTGTCGGGTTATTTTACTGAAAACATTACTGACTTTATGTACGGTGAGACTTTTTACGGCCGCCAAAGTGCAAAAATACAGTACTGAAAATCAAGAAATTGACATTTTTTGCGTTTCCACTCCGTTTCATTTCCATTTCAATTGGCAACGTTTTCCGCTGCGCTTCCATTCCGTTTCCGTTGCGTTTCCATTCCGTTTCCATTTCGATTAAAACGCTTTCAACGCTGCGTTTCCAGCGTTTTTTCCGTTTCTAGCGTTTTTTCCGTTTCTAGCGTTTCTTCCGTTTCTAGCGTTTTCAGATTATCGCTTCCGTGCGTTTTTACCGTTTCCACAGTTAAATATTTTCGTTTAACAAATTTCAGTTGTTAATGTCGAAACATGTAGATTTCTATAAAATGGAATGAAAATAGGCGAGAAACTTCTGACTGGCGTTGAAAAATTGGCATTACCATGTTTGCACCAAGACTATGCGTTGAAGGCGATCAGATCAGGCGAAGGAAAACAATGAGAACTTTTCCATGTAAATGTGGCAAATTAAATGTTTCTGGGACAGCTTAGATAGTATTCATAGAAACTATAAAGCCTTTAGTAGGATTCTGTTGAATTCTCTCATTGCGGTATTCATTCGCTCTTGCTTTTGATTAAATTGTTGTTAATTGTTGTTGTTTTTTTTTTAAAGAAGAGTCTAAATAATGTCACAATGTACAATGTAAATTCCCTAAAATTCCGATAATTTATCTGCCTCGGGCAAATGTTGCCATGACAACTTTCAGTGATATCTATATCTTATAGGTAATAAAATTGTCAAACCGCTTACAAAGAATTATAGACGGTCAATTATGAAATTAGGTATCAAAGTGAAGTTGACAAAAAACTTTAAAATCATTAATTTGTAAATTTAAAAACAACTACGTTGTTATAAAATTTACAGAAGATTATCATTTTTGTTGGCGACCCTGTTTCAGCATGGTAGCATTACTACTGCACGTATGTCAAGTCGGAACAAATAAATTTACTGAATTATTTAGCATCAGTATGCATTGGTAACCTTGGGTGATTTTAAACAATTTATATCAGAATAATGTTAATCACTAAGGAACGATAAAGTTTTAGATCCATATTAAGTTCGCGCAAATTCCCTGCGCGGGGCACACGTGCGTATACATGACTCTAGCTGACGCCAGGATTAAAGTGATTAAAGAATATTGTCTGCACGATAATCATGCCTTAGACACTGTAAAAGTTATGGTGTTATGAAGATTTTACATTATTGAGAAAAAAATAAAGCGAAACATCTTAATCATTTAGGCGCTAAAATATTTAGCTCCAGTGATGAAACACCACTTGCGTCCCGACATGACTGATATCTATCTTTCGCTATTCACGGGACATTAATTTCAATACACTTCATATTAATTTAAATATCTGAGTAAGATGAGCTATCGTTGCGTTTTATTTTGTTTTTGAAGCATGCATGCGTATTCGAGTAAAGTAGTTTGTTTAGAAACTAAACTTTAGAAACAAATATTGTATTCAATTACGCTCAATATATTAAGTGTTGCAATAATGCAAAGTGACTAAGCTTTCTAGAGTTACATCTGATATTTTTTCAGTATAAACAGAAAAAAAATCGCACAATGTCCACTGGAGGTAACCTCTTCTTGACTAACGGGAAAGTGCCTACTGTTGATAATTTAAAGGGAGGTAACTTTTTCCAAACTTGCTATTGCTGAATAATATATATTATAATAAGACGAAACGCAGCTTGTAATAAATATTGGAACAAACATCGTATTAAATTTTGTATTTTGCGTGTGCCGTACACTTATTTTGAAACTTAAAATAAACAACACGATCAGTACTAATAACTAGTCAAAGATCACCGCCAGTGAAATCTAATGTAAAAGATCGTACATTATTTTAATTATTGATAATTGAGAGCCTTTCAGTGCAGAAAGGATTCGACAAAATCTTAATTTGAAACGTTCAGTTTTAAAACAGGAGTTTAAATTGTTGTGATCTTTGTTAAATAATTGAATGTTAAAAGCAATATTTTCTATCTGTGACCGAGAAAGTGCATAATTCTGATCATCGTGCATAGTGTCATTCATGCGAATCGTTCTTAGACCTAAACTAAAACAGAACACAAATACCACCCACGACGAAACCTTTTACATGCTTCGCACAAGAGGCGTGCATCTCGTACAAATCATGTCTTTTTAATTGCACACGTCTGACGTATTGTTAACTTTCATTGTTCGTCATATGTATTTTACATCGTATGTTTATGATGTATTCAGCGAGCAAAGAACGGGTATTTCGAACAAATCACGTGCTTTTTACCGCCAAATATTCTGATATTATTGTCGGCGTTTGATTGTAGGTCATATTTAATGACGAATGTTAAATTCCTGAAAACATTATTTTCCAAAGGACAGTTGATGCTGTTTCCTATGAGTAAAATAAACCATTGCAACTTGTTATTTCGTTTTTCATTTTTGACTCCCCGACGCAAGAAATGCAATAATATTGCGTTGTCCGTACGTTTTGCTAGATCTCTTCAATATCGCGTTTTAAAGCTTTAAAACAATTTATAAAGACACATCTTCAAATTATCAGAGATCAAAAAACGTTCACGCATAAACATAGGTTCAAGTGGAAAATATATTCGGCCGAAGTCCTTATGCATATACATGTAGCGAAATGTCTAATCTTTCGATAAATGTGTAACAATTGCTCGATGAGCGCTGAATAATGGTAAATATTTAGACTGATCATTACTTGAAACAAGTGTCCCACGAAGCGTAATTTCAACAACTATTATTTTCGTTAAAATTAATTTCGTACAAAGAAACGGTTAGAAGGTTACTATAAATAATCGGATGACCTAGAAACGGTAAAAATGCAACTAAATAAATAAGCGGGCCGTTTCTAGCGTTCCGATTATTCTGTTTCTACCGTTTCTAGCGTTCCAAGCACTCCGATTATAGCGTTTCTACCGTTTCAAGGTTAATTACTTGTAAATAGTCCACCGGATGTTCCTACTCGGGCTAGTCAAGTAATGGCTGACACTAAATAGTCCCATTTTTTTTGCATTTTGGGGGCATAAATTGACAAGTATGGGCTGAAAGGGACATGTTTAGTAAATGGCATGCTTTTACTGACACACTGAAACCAAATTTATGTTTAGAAATGCAATCTATGAAAAAAGGCCCCGTTTTTAAGACGGCATATGTAAAACAGTTTTGAAGTTCACACCGTAGTGAAAAAAACAGACCACCGGATTCAAGATGGCAAATCTCTGTTAATTGATACATGACCCCTACTTTTCTTGCTGGAAATGGATAATACAAACACTTAGCTTTAAAAGCATGTAAGTTAACCCCTTGGGAAATGGTACCAGCTATGATTGCCAGCATGTTGAAGCATGTCATGTTTACTATAGCTTATATAGGGAAATCTATTTACAGGTCTTACACCTATAAGAAGTACAAGTGGAGGGCAGAATTTGAATATTTATATTGTCTGCAATGTTATTTTCCACTAAAATTGTGTGCTGACCAATTTTAAGCAAACTTGAAAGTCAAAAATCAGTATAATTGTGTTACAGGAGGCAAAATTAGGTTTTAATTAGGTTTGAGGCCTTTTTTAACTGTTTTTGCCTTAAAAATGCCACAATTGATACCCTGTGTGGCCCATTTTGCATGTGTCAGCTCAAAAAGTGAGTTGCTTTTATTAGTTGAAATGTTTTACTATTATCCATAACCATGTTTTTGAGAAATTTGATGATTTTCAATTTTTATTAGAAAGAAATGAATTCTTAGGTTTAGGCACTTGGCCGCAAACGCGTACCAGAATAGGTGGTGTTGGAAAATTCCTCATATTGAGTTCATTTTTGCTAACTGAATGCTGAAACTTGGTAGATATATTGCAAACATCATATTATTGAATAAAAACAGAAAATATAAGATATTGAAAAACACAAGTTTTCTTATAGGTTAATTACTTGTAAATAGTCCACCGGATGTTCCTACTCGGGCTAGTCAAGTAATGGCTGACACTAAATAGTCCCATTTTTTTTGCATTTTGGGGGCATAAATTGACAAGTATGGGCTGAAAGGGACATGTTTAGTAAATGGCATGCTTTTACTGACACACTGAAACCAAATTTATGTTTAGAAATGCAATCTATGAAAAAAGGCCCCGGTTTTAAGACGGCATATGTAAAACAGTTTTGAAGTTCACACCGTAGTGAAAAAAACAGACCACCGGATTCAAGATGGCAAATCTCTGTTAATTGATACATGACCCCTACTTTTCTTGCTGGAAATGGATAATACAAACACTTAGCTTTAAAAGCATGTAAGTTAACCCCTTGGGAAATGGTACCAGCTATGATTGCCAGCATGTTGAAGCATGTCATGTTTACTATAGCTTATATAGGGAAATCTATTTACAGGTCTTACACCTCAAGCATTCCAAGCGTTTTTAGCGCTCCGTTGCGTTTCCATTTCGAAATCGTTCCATTTCCATTGCGTTTCCGTTTCAACATAGAGTGAAAAGCGTTTCATTTCCATTTCCACTGCGTTTCGTGTGTCATTTTTTTGATTATCAGTACTGTAGCGCTACTGTGAATTTCAAATGATACTGCGTCTACATATAATATATTTAATTTTATGTTTATAAAACAACAGTCCGCTATGTAGTACATTGTAAATAAAATTCATTACCTCTTAACATTTAACACTGGTAACTAAATTAAATGTGTTTAAACAATACAACAGAGATTAAAATAATGGATGTAAAGTTGATTTATGGATTTTTGGTATGTTGTATTTACAGTACTGTGAACGTTTAATGTTACAAAATTTGCGTCTATCGTGCGTCCGTCTATCGTGTATCGTGCGTTCGTCTAACGTGTATCGTGCGTGCGTCTAACGTGTATCGTGCGTCCGTATAACGCATATCATGCATCGTGCGTCTTTTAATTTTACAGTGCAACGTGAATATGTTTCTCGCATATGCAAATTTATAAGATTTAATGCAACCATTCAATTGATATGTTGATAGCATTTTCAATTTTTAGAAATCTCGTACACAAATTATATGTATCGGCAGTATCTTGTATAGTGCGTCTATCGTGTATAGTGCGTCCGTCTATCGTGTATCGTGCGTCCGTCTATCGTGTATCGTGCGTCCGTATATCGTCTATCGTGCGTTTCGTTTGTAACCCAAAACGTTCACAGTACTGTAATTAATTAAATTATTTTTCTTTCAAAATCGTTGCAATTTTACACGCTAATCTTCTCTTTAACGTTTTAATTTAAGAAGACAATTGTTAAAATATAAGAACATTGATCACATAATAACTATTTGGATTTGCTTTGAGTATTGACTAAAATAAATTACTGACGATTTCTTCGCATGTTTCATTATAATAAGACATTTATCTATCTGTATTTTGTGAGTGCCAAACAATTACAAACCTGTGCGATGGGAGTGCCGTTTTGTAACCACTGACCATCTTTTAAAATGTGTCATTCGTTAAACTAAATAAGTCAAGGCATGCAATTTGAATTTGCAAAAACTCCTGGACCAGAGTACTTTGACAGTGTTTTGATTTTTAGCATAAGATGACCGTTTTACAGAATCAAATTCCTGTAACAATCTTATATTTTAATAGATAGTGCTAAATGTAGTAGCAAATTCATACTCGTTGAGAATTAAAAATTCACAAATTTGATTAAAAAACTCAACAATTTTGCATGCACAAGCACCCACATATTAAGCATTTTAAACATAAGAAGCTAATAGCATTGTAAAGCAAAGGGCGGGTACTAAATGAGCTTACCGAGAATTGAGCACCTGGATTCAAATCAGAAAGAACACTATGACAGGAATAAAAGCTTTTCTAGAGCTTGCAACAATGTTAATGATTTCAATTAACGTAATCTTTGCATTACAGAAAAACTTTTAAAACAAGGTTATCGGTATCACAAATTAAGGAAAACCTTTTCAAGTTTTATCGCCGATACCCAGATTTAATTCATAAATACAAATGCAGTTTTAAATCACTTTTGCAACATGGTTTTTCACAGCCAGTTTTTTATGGAGATTTAATTTATAAACTTAAGAAGATAAAAGGCAGTGTTAATTTCTCCCGGTTATTCGTAAAAACCATCTGTAAATTTAAAAAGAAAGGTTACCAACATGATATTTTATAGCGCTCTGCAGGCCTGGTGATTAACCCTTCTACAGTTGATCATTATGCTTACCTCTTTGGTTGCACGACGGTGGCAGGGGTTTAAGAGTTTATGAAGGTTAATAATGAAATCTTTTCTTAAAAAAACCTAGAAGCTCGATTTGCTTCTTTTATCCCTGTCATCGTGTCCTTGCTGATTTTACTCCAGGAGCTCTGGTCTCGGTAAGATCATTGAGTACCCCCATTCGGCTTTGCAATGCTCTTAGCTTGTTATGTTTTATATGTTTGTGTGCTTTTGCATGCAATATTGTTAAGCAGATAAGTGGGTTGGAGTCTTTTCACTAAGACAACGTACCTGTTTTGTGATATGAGAACCTGTTGGGGCAAGTGTGAGGTTGGTGCACCCTAGAACCTGGTTGAAACCCCCAGTGGCAATTTGATTTGCTACTGACCGTTCCAAGGCGGTAACCCCTCGGGTTCTCATTTTTGTTTATTGTTAGTGGTGTCTTTTTTGAAACTGATTATTTTATTAACCATGCTCTCTCCCCCTCTCTTCTTCTTGACTGTGTGGGGAGGCTGGTTTTTCTGAATTTGGCGATTCCTGATATGCATATTTCACCTTTTTACTGTAAGAACTCCAAACTAAAGGAAACTGTTATATTGAATTTAATCCGACAGTTAACAGAAATCGGTTTGTGTTAGAATGTTTAGTACGCATGTGAGGAAAAGCCACACCCAGAATACAAGTACTTACTACACAAAACCATGAGAAAAGACGAAAGAAGACAGAGAGAAATAAAGAGAGGAACTGGAGAGACAGACAAACAGAAGAGAGACAGAGAGACCAAATCTTCTACACTTATCATTCATCCAGTTAATATGAAAAAGAATAGGTGAAGTTTTAAAATGTCAAATAAGCAAAATAACTTACTATTTTTTATTTATTGGGTTCGGTTTAAGCAATTTATCCGAGGTTGTTATAAGTTACATGCATTTGCATAATTTTTTTAGTTATGTGTGTTTGTACACTTTACCAGTAAACCTTTCGAGGAGGTAATTGAATTGGAAATGTATTTGGAATTAAATCACCAACGTAATACACTTATTTTGTCTACATGAAAGACAAGAATATGGTGTGTGCACCTAAATACTAAACCCCCTTGCTTCAAATACGTTCTGCCACATATTTTTAAGTCCCCTGTTCGTCGGTCAGCGAATCCGGTCGTAACATTCTATGGACCGATTTTGTAATGACTTGCCGTATGTGTTCGTCATATTTATGCGCCGCCCACGCGTTAAAAACCCCTGCCCCGGCCTCTAAGCCAAGGTCGCACTAATTGTTTAGTCACTGTCAAATTGTGCATATAAGGACATAGAGTCAAAGCGATGGTAACTTTACTTTTTTATGTATGGGCAGATTTAAAAGAATCTTGTCATATGTGATTGGAATATCAACACAACTTGTCGAGTACCAGACCTGTTTCAATGTCTCCGTGTCAATGTCAGACTCTGTATTTTATCACTATGCAATGCAGCTAGTGTAGGTGGTCATGTAGTAGTGGACTTTTGGATTGTAATGGCCCTTGGTTGATGTTGGAATTACCACCGCCCCATTCCCCTCATGAAGGGAAGGTAAGGGTAAGGCAAGGAAAGAGTGTGGAGGGAAGAGATGGACATCTGCAATGAAATTAGAAGTCTGAATTTCCTAGCATACATATTTCTATATATATAATTGAATAATGGTCAGGAACGGCTCCAGACCCTACCCCCGTTCGGAAGGCTGTTTTTTCTACAATATTGTGGGTTCCAGCCTGACAGCTATTTTGTTCAACGCAAAAGGAGAATTTCAAAAAGTCTCACCAAAAGCTCAATATGCAACAAAAAACGGCCTCCGAAATGCATGTTGTGGGATGTTGACAATTTTGCCTTGATAATGATCATTTGGTGGTTAGTTGCTATATTGGCAAGTTCCAACTAACTACCGGACAAAAATTATAAGTTAGTTCTGTTCGGAGCAACCAAAATAGTAATTTTGAAATGTATTGCAGTCTAAATGAAATCTTAAAAAAACACATTTACAGTTATTATGATAAGGAGACGATAGACAGTAAATAACACATATGAACCGACTTTTTGCATTGGTTGTGTGGGTAAGCTTAGGTACAATTTAACCACTGTGAACCCACTTTCTCCAGTTGAGTGGATTGTGTTAATGCGACAATGGCCATCTTTTTCTTTTTTAATCATTTATATTGTGGGACGTCAAGGGACACTTTACACTTTTTAAACATTTGTTTGCCCATAAGTGTTTGGAGAAGCCAATGCATACTTTACACCATATGTTCGACATATCACGACTGTCTAAAGGAAGCGACATTTATCAACATTTTGTTTTCAATGTTAACATCAACGCATCGCCGTTCGGAATACAATAATACAAAAAGAAAACAGAGATAAAATAAATATTTAACAGAACTACGACATGTTATGTAAGGAAACAACGAATATTTTTCAAACATAGATAAACTAGATATATCAATGACGATATTTAGTTGGAAATGAACGCTTCCTGTAGGACTGTTGGGTGAGACTGTTATACACGCATTTTCACGTATTTTGAAAGGTCGATTAAGGACATCGTCCTTTCCGGCTTTTTCTTGACGATCAGGGTAAGAAATGACAGTTCCTGCTTATGTCACCTTTAACTGATAGAAATTGTATGAATTGTTAAAATGTCCACGATTTTGTAAACATTCGGAATTTTGAAAACCAGAGAAATAGATAATAATAGTTGGACTGATCAATTTCTACTGAGCTAATAAATAGCCATAAATGAATCCCTCAACAGTGTATTTGTTTTTAATATTTACTGATAACAAAATCTTCGAAATGTTGACAGTGCCCGTAAACAGCAATGTAATAGTATATTTTCTTAAAACAGATAAATTAATTGTTTTTACTATCTTTTTATGATAAAGCAATGAAATAAAAGGTTTGTTTACATGTTTGATGTTTTGTCAAATCGTTCGTCTGTGTAACATGCTCGATGCACAGGTATAGTGGTGAAATATTAACCTGCCCATTTTGCATACATTATTCGGTGGTTGGTTGTGATATTTTTCGGCGTTAGCTGTCTAAGCTCACTTTTGACCTAGTTTTTCGACCAATGAAATGTTGTAAATAATACTCGTATTTTCTTATTATGCAGAGGGAAAATGAAATAAACTATTTCGATTGGTAGCTATTTACACCAGAGAGGCATCTAGCAGGGTGGAGAGGTATCTAGTGGGATTTTTATTATTATGCAGCGGAAAAATCAAATAGATTAATTCGATTGGTTGTTAGTGGGTGTTGTAATGGAGGAAAAACATATTTACGATTTAAGTAACCAGTTAAGTCAATATTGATGGCTTAAATACAATATTATATGGAATATTCTTGGGTGTCAGGTAAACACTTGCATACAATACACAGTGTAAAACGAAAGAGAAGTGTAGATATTCCTAGTTCTTAGTGGTTCCTTTCTAGTTCCTTTGATACTGATTGTTAATTTCAAGTACGAAATACAAGTTTATTGTAGTGTAGTGGCTAACACTCTCGCCTCTCAAGCGGAGGCCCCGGGTTCAATACTCAGGACGGACACTTTTTTTAAAGTTAATATACGTAAAAGTTGGTAGATTTCGCTCTTGTAACAGGCTGTTATTATTTATATTTATTAAATTTCAAGGACATTTATTCATCTTGAATTCTCACTCTACACGAGGTATTTTATTGCAACTGAATATTTTGCTTCAGTATCTTTATCGACTTGTTATCACTGTATGAAATTGTTGCAACAAGACACTTTCAATAAATTTATGAGTTGTCATGATTCGGTCGCTTAATCTCTAAGTCATACTAAGAAGGCAGGGAGGGTTCGTCGACAGCTATAACAAATAAAATAAAAATAACTAAACTGTGTCTGCTTTGCCTCTCTGTATTTCTTTCTTTCTTATATACATGTATATATAAATCTTTTCCATCAACGCCGTTTATCTTTTTTAAAGATATTTCTTGTTAACTTTATCACCAAAGCGTGAAAGTCGTCATTACCTCAATGGGAAATCCATTACTCATGCAGTATATAGGTGTCTTCTTTCCGCTAGGCAGGAATGAAAGCGGGATGGCTCAGTGGTAAAGTGCAGCATTCAAACGCTAAAGGTATGTGGTTCGAGTCCTGCTACTGCCATATTTGTTTGATACTTTTTTAAGTTAAAGAGTTTATTAATATAAAGTTTCACGTTTTTGTTATTTTCCACGTGGAAACCGTTGTTAATTTCTACATGTATGGCAGATGATCATTCAGAAATTTGTAGTTTACACAACTTGTATACGTTTTGAAATGGCGGAACAATCAGTTATAGGGCATCTCGGCTGAAAAGCTAAGCAGAATGTTTTAAATGTTTTTAATTATTTCGCATCTGATTCTGGTAAACAATAAACATCTACAATAATAAACGCCACGAAAAATATTATAGGTCCAAGTACGACTCGAACCCGCGCAAAGCGGCAAAATTATCGTTTGTTATTTTCTGTCTTCCTACCAACTGCGCTATAGACGCATGTGGAAGTGAATTCAGTTTTAAAGATATACATACAAATGCAAAAGACCAGTCCAAAATAGCAAGAATATCCCCGTCTCAAAATAGCACGTTTAACAAATGTGTAATGTATGCATAATGGGCAGGTTAATATTTCACCACTATACACAAAAATCACCTCTATCTCCATCTTTCTTTCCCCCCCCCCTCTCTCTCTCTCTCTCTCTCCTTCTCTCTCTCTCTCTCTCTCTCTCTCTCTCTCTCTCTCTAAGACTTTTGGCTATGATCAAAGCGTTGATGGCTTTACAATGTCGTCAATTGACCGGTAACTTTTCACTTAAGGTTCATAATCTGATAAGCCATTTGTTCAGTATCACTAAAGATATATTAAACGATATTGACCTTATTGGAATCAAACATTTCTGAGTAAATGGAAAACACAACCGAACAAATGATAGTGCCTCTAGCTGGGAGCGAACCCGCACCGTCACGGCGACAGCGCCTAGCCCTGCAATTCCTGCGACGTAACCAATTGAGCTAACCGGGACAACCCAAAAAAAGGTTTACCGGATAGCCCTGATATACGTAACAATCACTGCATGACATCGGTAACGGGTTAATTTACTGATTACAGTACTGACTATATGTACGGGGAGACTTTTTACGGCGCCACACTGCACAAAAGACTGCATTTATCTTTCACCTGTGCAAGTTTCGGCTTTCCATTCGAACCGTGCTTACGTAATAGATACTCTTCTTGCACAACATCTTTCATTTTACCAGTTCATTTAAGTTTAATTTTCGACCTCGTCTTTTACAGTAGCAAAGGAATGTACTACTATGTTATTTATTGCTAAAAGGTCAGAGAACATTACAGGGGTGAAGGGGTGTAATATGGAGTTTTCCTGCAGCTGTGAAAACATAGGATATATCGATATGGGATGCAAGACATTTTAAGAAACGCACAGTTCTATTTTCATTTTATTTTTTACTTTTTAATTACTGTTGTTTATTAAGCAGACAACTGATGAAAATTTTTTACAAGGTTGCAATTAACAAGTATGTAGTTGGAACAATTAGGTTTTATGACATGTTAATGTGTTTGCAGATAGTAAAATGATGAAATCGTTTTGCCTGCTTCTGTGGAGACTCTTCTGAAAATAGAAAGAAAATATTTGCATTTTAACTATTCTAAACATGAACTTCGTATAAATCATACATGTTATAATTTAATAAATCCGGTTTAGCCATGCTTTATATATGCAACCCTATTTCGAATATGCTGCACAATACCATGCTGATGAAGATTTTCTTTGTTCGACAGATCTATACGGAATGATTTGAAAAGTTGAATTTGTTTATCTGAATTCTTGACTCCGATCACCTATGTCAAAGGTAGAATAAATATGTATCTACCACGTGATATACATTCAATAATTTAATTAAGACCATGAAATTGGGTTAAATGTACTTGAAAACAAGAAGCAAACTTTCGAAATGTTATTCAAGAATGCGTAAGCGTAATGCCTTGCATACTTGATAACATCCCCTACCAACCGTGCTCTATCATGGCTGTATTTAGCTAATAACATCAAACATTAAAAGATAAAACATGAAGACACTTCGTATTCTTTTAACAATAAGCCATTGTAATCTAATAGATGCGCGAAACAGATACCTAGTTCGGGTTTGTCGCGCAACAACAAACATATTCCATGCTTGGACAGCTTGTGCAAGTGTTCGGCCCCCATGCGGTTCTGAACGGCCTGGCTGCTGAACATCTACTTATCTTAGTCCTGCATTGGCAATCATAATCTTCATTGAAAAGAAAAGAAATTCATTTCAGAAATGTTAAGTATCATGTCCATTCACGTCATGTAAGTACCTAAACGTACCACGGATAGTCAGTTGCAGAAAACAAACCCACCAACACAGCCAACTAGCTGGGAGTTTACATGAAGTTTGGAGCTTAAGAGAAAAATTTCACGGACAGTCAATTGCGAAGAATATAATACATCCACACAGCCAACTACATTTAGTTTGGTGCCTAAGAGAAAAATGTTAGCCATCTAGTAGAGGCATTTTATTCTTCACTCGAATTAGTAGATCAGAAAAATGTTTATATCAGACATTGGTTTTTTAACGATTCAAGCGAGATAAAGTAACATATGTTTGCTTAAGAGATAAATGAAAGAGAACTTGGTAAAAGGCAAATACCATGTTATGAGGTTTTCAAAGATTACAAATCAGGCGTTGAAAATAATTCATTTGTTCGAGGTTTTAAGTGTTGTTGTTTTTTTCAAGGAATAAAGTTTCTTTGGAATTTTATTCTGTTTAGATTTTTTATTGGCTTGTTTCAATAGCCACGATGGAAATCAGAGTAAAATCTATTCTCCATTTCAAATGAGAGAACGTATGATATTTTCTTTAATAAACTTCCATTAATAGATTTATAAGCTATTTGCTTGTATGTGTGTGCATTGTCTGTAAATATTAGTTTTGTAAGTACCTATTTGTGAAATAAAACTTGAGGGTTAAATGAAAAAATGGAATTCAATTATAAAAAATACAATAATAAAGGTTTTCACGAGACTGTAAAAGCGCAGTGATTTTTTTTTACATAAAACGTTGTTTGAACAATTATCAAAAAAGTCACATTGAATCCAATTAGATCTACAGATTATCGGTATTAACAAATGTCACATTTTATTCATCTAGATCGATAGATTCTTAGTTTTTATAAAACAAATGTCACATTTAATCCATCTAGATCGATGCTGTGACAATCCTTGCAACAGCATGTTATCTTTGCTTGAAAATTCGTCTAAAAGCCCTATTTTTATATCTTGCAGTGTTATGAGAACATTAGTAAACAAAAAATATCATAACAATTATTATATATTCTATATTTACTCACCGGCACTTGTAGGCTGAGAAAACATCCCCAACACTAAGACTGTTAACAACAACAGAACCATTCTATTATTCATTTTCTGAATATTGTGTTGCTATATCAAACAATGAATCCAACTTGCTTTTACAAAGTATCTGAACCAAATGTTAGCGTTTAAAATATTCAGACAGCGGAAAATAAATAATAAATGGTAACAGGTTTTCACCAGACGGTAAACAACTATTTATAATATTTTAAATTACAGTTCACAAAAGTTAAACACTTAAATGCACTCAAATATATTTCCACCATGTTTGGTAAACAACTAATAAATGGGGAGCGTTACAAGAAAATGTATCTTCAGAAAGCTAATGGGCTTATGTGCTGTTTGAAATGACGTCACACGGTCGAGCAGAAGACATGTCGAATAAAAAAAATATTACACAATAGAATGTTGTCAAAATAAGTAATGAAATCTCCAATTAGTTACAGTACTGAAAATTATGAAATTGACAATTTTTCCGATTCCGATCCGGTCCGCTTCCGATCCTAATGTCATCTACAACCGATCCAAATCCATTCCCATTGCGGTCCAATTCCAATTCGATTGCACTCCATTTATTTTCACTTCAGACAATGCGCTCCAAACGATTATTACGCTCAAATCGATTCTTCAGATTCCGATCTTTTCGCTCCCGATTTTCATTGGTCATTAACAATGCGCTCCAAACGATCTTTACGCTCAAACCGATTCTTTCAATTCCGATCTTTTCGCTTCCACTTTTCATTGGTCATTACTTATAACGCATCTCGCGCTGAAATCATTAGGGAAAAATAGTTTCTCTTTTAGTTTCGGACAGCGTTCATGGTTTATATTTCATACTGAACTTAATAAATGTTTACATTCAAAAAAATTTATTAGCATTAAATACATTTCAGTTGTGAATCTCCTTACTATTAGTAAATAAAAAAACACATTAATTCCATAATGAAGCAAGGATGAATGTAAATGTTCCTTATTTATTCCCGTGTGTAAGAAAAAATATTACGTATTTTCGCTGAAAGAGCACTTTATACAAAAAGGTTCCGAACTTAATTTCAATAATATCATGCGTGTGAATGACAAACACACCATTTACTATTATATGTTTTCAGTTTTATTTACAAAATTATAGTTAAATTAGTTTTTTATTAGTAATGTTTGTTAGCAGAAAATTCAATTAAATTATTGTCAAAAACTGCTTTGTTTAAAGTCGTTAAAAGAATAGGAAGAAGCGATTCGGATCGCTACGATATATAACTGAAAAACTATAAATAGAAGCGATCCGATCCGATCAAAACGCTCCGGTCTTTTCACTCCAAGCGATCCAAACGCTCAAAGCGATTCCGATCCGGTCACAACGCTACGGTCTTTTCACTCCAAGCGATCGAAACGTTCAAAGCGAATCCGATCCGGTAAAAATGCCCCGGTCTTTTCACTCCAAGCGATCCAAACGCTCAAAGCGATTCGCTTCGATTCCATTCCGTTTCCAATTCGATTGCGCTTCGATTGCGCTACTAACAGGATCGGTTTGCGGTCCGCTTCCGATCCGCTTCCGATCCGGTTGTCAATTTCATGATTTTCAGTACTGTATGAGAAAACAAGTAAATAATTGTATGTTTTCTTTTCAAATATAGTTACAACTAAAATGTCAAAAATAATTATCTATAAAATATATAAATATCACATCCCATTGGGGGAAACAGTACGAAATGTTAACCCGATAGTAGTAATGTCAACCGAGGCGTTAGCCGAGGTTGACATTACCTTCTCAAGGGTTAACATTTCGTACTGTTTCCCCCAATGGGATGTGATATTTATTTTATTACACCGAACATTTGTTTTTTTAGAGATCTTGACTATGACCAAATTAATTTCTTAACATTTTATCTCCCTTGGTCAATTACGCATGCGTAGAAGTTAATTTGTAATTGGATTTCCAAGATATTTATTTTTAGATACACGCGAGGGTGACATGATGCTGTCGCATATGTGACAGTAGCGATTATCTCCCTGTGACGTCACATTACGCTATATAGTAAACTAATCACGTGAGGTGTAATAATACTTACTATACTAACCGAAGAATTTAAATTTGTCATCTGCCAATAAAATTCCCTCTTTCGTGCATAGGAATAAACGACATTTGATTAAGGTAGGGGTTAAACAAAAAGTCACAGAATCTTCAATAGCTGTATTGAGAAGAATAAACCGAAATCGGTTTAAAATGCTGAAGCATCTTTTATTTCACTTCTTAGCAATATCATAATTGCAAAATAGTCCATTTTTAAAAATCTTTTTTTTAAGGATACTTAATTACCATAAACAGCGATTCGCGTGAAAGGAGAAAATAACTCTTACTGACTCTATGGGCGAATTTTTCTAATGATCTGGTTTAGGGGTTCAAGCAAGGTTCTAGGGTACATCGGCCACACACTTGCTTAGAAAGTGTTCTCATACGAACATACAATTACAAGTTGTCTTTGGTGAAAAACGTGTGTTTTAATGATGGTAATTATAAACATTCCAACAACGGATTTTATTCCTATTTTGGGTTTGTTTGTCATACATTTTTCATTTAGGAAATTTACATTGTTTGACCTTAAAAACCGTAAGCAAAATACTAAACGGAAATATTCATTGTCATAAGCGCCCCTTTGTTAAAGATACACGAAAAATCAGATGTGTTCTTTTATTGCTACATCCGCCTACAAAGTTCTAATTGGTCCCTTTTTGTCCTTTTATTTTTTATTCAAAATACATTGAATTCACTCTTTATTTGTGATCATATGTCAACAACAGTCTTCAGCTTAATCTTTAATCATGTATTAATTGACTTTGGAACATTCAGGCGAGATTAATTCTTGATTTTGATAAAAATGCATTTGTCGCATTAAAAGGTCAGCTAAACAGAAATTCGCTCTTAATCTATTGTTTTGTTTTAATAGGACCCCTCATAAGCATGAAAACATAAAACCTTATTAATCAACAGTACATTTGTTTTAATAAATCCCCTTCAAAATATCCAATTTTAGATTACCTCCCTTTGAATTAAAGACCGTTCTAATTTTTACCCTGCGATGTCAGTAAATGGTTTTGAATTCGTTTAAGAAAACAATCAATACAGATTAAAAACGACATTAGATAATTGATTTCAAGACAAAAGAGTTCTTTCCACAACCTCTCTTGACATAGGGAAGAAACGAAACTAGCATACACTATAAACATATACAATTGATGACCAATTAGAACGTTGGGTGAGAGTAGTAAGATAATAAAATTTCCTGAGGAACCTGCTTCAAATCCCTAGTGGCAAGAAGTACTGACCGTTCCAAAGCGGTTTCCCCCTAAGGTTTCTCTTTTTTTTATTGTTTGTGCCGTCTTATTTTAATTGATCATTTGATAAAACCCGTGCTATATTTTTACTCTACATTTTGACGGTGTGGGGAGACTGTATATTGTGTTTATTGATATGCATGTTTCACTGTTTTACAATATTGAGCTTTATGGTTACATTTTATTTAAATTTACCTTATTTACTAAACGTGACCACACAAACAAATAGGAAGCCTTTATCACTTTCTTAACTGACATATTGATGATTTTGCAAGAAAATATATGTTTTTTAATAAATAAATACAAAATGAAAATAAATGAGTAATACACATCTAAGCTGTACAAACTTTTCTAGATTATCGAAAACATCAGCAAGCTCTTCATTTCATATTTTCGTTTTAACTATTTTAACTGCGGTATCTCTTTATTTTAAAATTAGCATATACATCATTCACGTGTTGCACATCTGGCGCATAGGTTTGGTACATTATTTTGCTATTTCATTCATATGAAAAATCAATAAAGGTCGTACGTGTGTGGGCTTTCTTGTCCTTGGTGCAACCAGTTTGAGAAGTTTGGAACGTTTGAGAGAGTTTTTAACATGGTAATTATACTTTACGTATGCCATTGAGCGTTCATATGTAACACGGTTCTTCCTGAAGCCAGAATAAGCCATCACGGCTTTGCCTTTGCTGGTTGCATAAAAAGCCTTGTTAGTACAATAGCTAGACAACACATCTTCAGATGTATAATACGAGTTTAACAGTGTAAACGGGATTATGGTTCCATTAAATGAAACTTTTACCCTCCTGATCATAAAAGAGAGATTTTACCACAGAAGTACTATGCTCACGATGCTGAAATATTTGATTTTTAAGGTTAAATAACCTTCACCGTATGACTTTCAAACCTTGTATTACTATGCATCAGACGAGTTTTGCAGCTGAACGACAATATTATTCAGATGTCATTGCCTTTGTAAATAGTTTCACTTACAAAGGTCAACGATGTATCTGAATATCGATGGGGCAGCGTTGCATCTCTATATCATTTGATCAGCGTTGCATCTGATTTTCAATTGGGTAGCGATGCATCTGAATATCAATGGGGCAACATTGCATTAGAATATTAATGGGGCAACATTGCATCTGAATTTCAAAGAGGCGCCGTTGCATCTGAATATCAATGGGACAGTGTTGCATCTGAATATCATAGGGACAGTGTTGCATCTGATTATCAATGGGGCAGCGTTGCATCTGATTAACAATGAGACAACGTTGCATCTGGATACTAATGGCGACGAACAGGACACCATATGTTCCTACAAGTCACTTCCAGCAAGCATGGTTGGCTGTGTCCAAGATTTGGATGCAAAGGCTAACTTTAAATAATTTACTGGCTATCGATATCTGTTTTAAACAGAAAGTAATTTTGTCCAATTGATTATCACCGCCTCACAGCACATGTTGTCCTGCTGTTATTACCGTTTAGAAATGAAAAGTAACTAATAAGAAGGTCGATTTGTTTCTTTTATCCCTGTCATTGTATTATTGCTAATTTGATTCCGGGGTCTCTGGTGTGGTAAAGTCTTTGAGTACCCGTCCGTTTGCTTTGCAATGCCATTAGCTTCTTATGTTTTACATGTGTGTTGGCTGTCGTATTTTGAATTGATGAGCTGATGGATGGGTAATGTCACCAAGACAATTTGTACTTGCTTGTTTATATGAGAACCTGTTGGGGCAAGTGTGAGGTTGGTGCACCCTAGAACCTAGTTTAATCCACCGGCGGCAAAATGTTTTGCCGTTCCAAGGCGTCACCCCAAGGGTTCTCTTTTTCGTTAATTGTTTGTGTTGTCTTGATATTTTTATAAACACATGCTCTCTTTTCCTCTTTACCATTTCATGCGTAAGAAGGCTGTTCTTAGTGTGACGACTCCTGATATACTAGTACATATTTCACTTCTTTTCTTCTGAATCGAATGTGAGTGATATCACAGGTCAAACATGTATAAGGTGATTGGCTGAGAACACTTAACAAGAAACACGTTATCATACTTCATTTAAATTAAACGTTTATCTTTGAAAAGTTATTGTAGGGGCAAAATGTTACCCTCTAAATGTTTGTATTTCAATAAAATAAAGAGTTAAAGAAAAAACATCAAGGTTTTAGATTACGGGTCAAGGCTCAAGAACATGGCAATTTACTTCTTTTAGTTAAAGACTGTTAGCTTTGGTTGAAATGTTAAAAAGTGCTAGAGATTGACCCGGAACCGAGAATTTATCTTTATTTAAGTTGAAACCCTATTTGAAATTTAACTTTAAGATAGGGATATAGTAAGCAAAGAAATTCGTTAAGTTTAGCTTGAGATGCTTCGTCGCGGTTGCTTCTTCAATTGCATTTGGGCCAGTGTCTGACAAATCGACCCATATGCAACAATAAATTTGTTGTTTAACGAGCTTTAAGGTTAAAGTTTTAATTATTATAATGTTGAAAATGGAATTTGCTAACTGCTCATTAAGGATTAAGATAATAATTTATTTTTACAATCAACACTGATATCATCCAAATTATAACTAACGAGCAAAAGTTAGGACAGTAGGAACACAGCACCCAAAAATTTTAAGACTTTTATAAGGGTCATTTTTGTCATAGACTGGCTCAAAATATATTAAGGTTGCGCAGATAACTCTGATATAGTGTTCCAAATCATACATGTATAACACAAGAAACTGATTGTACGCTGATAACTGTTCTAACTGGTTTGTCAGGTGGAGATTTATTTATTTATTTCTGACATGATTACAGGCAAACATTTATCAAAATAATTTATTAAGAAACACACAATTCTGTTTTGAATTTATCTTAACTTTTAATGTTATTTGGCAGACAATGAACAATGTTTGACATGTCAACTTAATTGCAAACACATAGTGTTAATGATGAAATTGTTTTGCCTGCTTCTGACAAGAGATGCGCCTGAAAATAGAAAGAAAACATATGCATAAATATTTTAATAACGAACTTACAATATCTCTTACACCCGTGGCTTATTGGAATCGGTAAGCATCGGCTTGGGATTTCACAAGAAAATATTGTTTTGTTACGTAGTTTGTTTTATATGTTATTGATATGTGTATTCTTTTTGAAAATGGTTTAAAGCTCGGTTTTTAATATGTATCTTGGCCTTTGCAACATCAATGCCAGCTTGCTTTACGCCATAGAAAACAATAAGATTGTTAATCTAAATCTGTATCTAAAAGATTCTCTGTCGAACAGTTTTACGAAATATTTTTCACCTCGTTCTTTGTTCTGAGCCCACGTGATCACCTAAATCTCAGATATAAGCAGTGTGTACATGTTCCTACCACGTGATATTTGTGCAGTTATATAATTATACTCTATTTAAAATTATCAACTTTTATTTCAACTTTTCAAACTCTTGTTCTTTATCAAGATTTTTTTTATTTTATTATATAAAAATATTTAAATACATTTAATTTTTTTTTTGAAAAAGAACACGAGTTCGAAAATTCGAAATAACGAGTGATAATTTTAAATAGAGTTCTTACTGACTTCCCTTTTGGAAGATAATTTTATTGTATATAATTATAGATAGGTTGTACATGTGTTAACATAAAAAAACAATAACGAGTGAAATATTATATCAAAGAAGCAGTATGCGTATAGGCAATACACGCTTAGTATACAGAAACCGCAATATATAATATATGAAACGTTATTTACTGTGAATGTTGAAAAGTATCAATAATTATACCAAATTCAACAGCAACTATAAACTTTATTCTTAAACTATAAGCAAACCTTAATCTTAACTTTAAATATACCCTTATATCACCTATGTCATCTTTGTCGGACAACAACATATATAGTCTCGATCTGTGCAGCCTGAACAAGTAGTCGGCCCCACAACGTTTCTGTAAGGTCTGGTTGATGTACAAGCATCTATCTCACGCACGCATATGCAATCCGTTACTGTATTGACATGGAAAACATTATTAACTTGTGATAGTCTATGACAGAATTACTTATCTTTTATTTAAACGTGTAGGAATGTTTTTGTTACAGCTAGCTTACTACATGTATTTTGCATAAATTGGTTATTTTTTCTTGAAACAGTTCTTTTTCTTTAACAATTATTAAAATAATTACTCAAACATACATAGTTTCATTTTGTCGTTTTAATGAAATATATTGTGTAATTATGAGAAATAAGGTTATGGGGCACGCCACAGGAAAAGGTGCCTTCGGTCATATTTTGTGACGATTTAGTTGTTACTATATTTAGAAAGAACTTACAACTACCTATAAATTTCTCATAACGTACAAGTGCTTTTCTTACACATTTTGACAATAACGCGAAATGCATAATAATCAATGTCGTCTGCTCAACTTTATGACCTCATTTCAAGGATTGACGTCAACTGTCCAAATGTACCTTTTCCCGTGACGCGCCCCATATGGAAGTGAGAGATAAAATCGTGGATTGAAAGCGAAAATATTCTACCTGCTTCTATTAAGTATCACTTATCGGTAGCGTAGTCGGTATTGCATGACTAGGCGCTGTCGCCGTACAGTACGGGTTCGCTTCCCAGTCGAGGAAATATCATTTAGAACATTGTTCACTTTCAATTAGTTTCCTACCTTGTACGGTGTCAGTCTTTTTGCCCCTTCTTTCTAACATTTCTGTACTTAATAATTATGTAAATATTCTTAAAAAATAAGGTAAGGATGAAACGGAATTGGAATCCGCGCAAAAAAAATCTAGAATGCCATGAGCCTGTTACAATGTAATATGCTGTAAATAGGCTGTTTTACATGTATAAATGCAATATGCAATTGCTATGAGCACAACTGACGAAATAATTGTACTGGAATTTATATATATATTTTTAGCTCACCTGAGCACGAAGTGCTCATGGTGAGCTTTTTTGATCGCCTGATGTCCGTCGTCCGTCGTCCGTCCGTCCGTCCGTACGTCGTCAACTTTTTCTTCAAACGACTTCTTCTCTGAAACGGCTTGGCCAATTTTGATGAAACTTGCCAAGGATGTTCCTTGCATGAAGCTCTTTAAAAATCTTGTTATCTGAAACCACAAGGCCTAGAGCTTAGATATTTGGCATTTAGCATCCTCTAGTGGAACTCTACAAAGATTGTTCAAATTATTTCCCTGGGGTCAAAATTGGCCCTGCCCAAGGGGTCACTTCATTTTGCATAGACTTATATAGGAAAAACTTTAAAAATCTTCTTGTCTGAAACCACAAGGCCTAGAGCTAAGATATTTGGCATTTTGCACCCTCTAGTGGAACTCTACAAAGATTGTTCAAATTATTTCCCTGGGGTCAAATTTGGCCCCGCCCCAGGGGTCACTTCATTTTGCATAGACTTATATAGGAAAAACTTTAAAAATCTTCTTGTCTGAAACCACAAGGCCTAGAGCTAAGATATTTGGCATTTTGCACCCTCTAGTGGAACTCTACAAAGATTGTTCAAATTATTTCCCTGGGGTCAAATTTGGCCCCGCCCCAGGGGTCACTTCATTTTACATAGACTTATTTTGGAAAAACTTTAAAAATCTTCTTGTCTGAAACCACAAGGCCTAGAGCTTAGATATTTGGCATTTAGCATCCTCTAGAGGAACTCTACAAAGACTGTTCAAATTATTCCCCTGGGGTCAAAATTGGCCCCGATCCAGGGTGTCTCGAACTCGCCGAGAATAATCATAGACCAAACAAACTTTAAATATTCCTTCTTTTATTTACTTCACTTTACTTGTTAGAGCATTAGACTGAATAATCTTTAACAATGATCATAGGTGTGCTTATATAGTCTCCTAATGAAATCCCGCCAAAATTAACAAAGAACGGAGAACATACAATAATTACATCTAACGGAGCAAATTTATAGAACATAGAAAATAATTGGCGGAGCCATTACATAAACTACTACAGCGGAGAAATAAACGGAGACACATTAATAATTACATTTAACGGAGCAACATAATGTATAGTATCTTAATAAACAGTACAATAAATCTTTATAACATTTTAAATATAAAGTAAACACAAAACACTCGCATATTTGCGACACTCCGGACTGGAAACGTGAAGTCCAAAATATAATTTTCCGAAATCCTTTGGTTGTATCAACTGTGGTTGTAGACAGTAAAAAAAAAACAGAAAAAAACAACAGAACAACAGTTAACACTCGAAATAGTCCTGGTCAAAAAGCAGTTATAGATAAACAAAAATTCGAGGAGCATGAGCTTATCGTGCTTCTGTTAAGGTCAAATCTCCGCCGAGTTCTTCCTCTTTAACATTTCTCCGTTTACAACGCTTATGCTTCTCTGTGTTTTAAAGGTAACTTAATTTTCGCGGTAGTGATCCTCCCCTGTGAGAAAAGTCGTGCAGTTTTAAATATATAATTGTTTAATTTTTTCTTGAGCTCGCTTTGCAGCTTTCCTTATTTGTTTTGATTCTTCTGGTTTTGTTGTTTCTTGAATTATCTCCCTTGGTTTGTTTCGTGAACATTCAATTGGAAATAACATGTTTGTTGGTCGTTTAATCAATGTTGCTGCTCCGACTCGAACAATAGCAGAACGAACTAAATTATCACTGCTCACTATTAAGTCCTGTATTCGTCCTATTTTCCACTGACCTCTTGGTAAGTTGTCCTTAATCAAAACAACGTCTCCCTTATTTGGTTCATTTCTACTTTTGACTCGCGGTGATTTAA
This sequence comes from Corbicula japonica, assembly GCA_038501625.1. NCBI lineage: Eukaryota > Metazoa > Mollusca > Bivalvia > Venerida > Cyrenidae > Corbicula > Corbicula japonica. The sequence goes on from JAZAYU010000131.1 coordinate 1,202,962, forward strand.
TATCTTGTTGATGTTTTTCTCTCAAGTTTTGTAAATAATCATTTTTCCATATTTGCCAGAACAAATTTGTCAGTTTTTCACCTTTCTTCCACATATCTAGAATCTTATCAGCACTTGTTGTTTTTAATTTAAAATCTGTATCACTTTCAGTAACTGTAATTGGGGGTCCTATAGTACGATTAAAGCTCAAGAAATGACTTGGTGTGAGGGCTTGTGTTGAGTTTATATCTTCGTCAATGTAGACTTACGGGCGTGAATTCACAATGCTTTCTGCTTCTTTAAGAATAGTGTTCAAATGTTCACTTTGTAACACCTTTTTTCCAATCGTTTTTCTCAATGATCTTTTTACAACACCCACAAGTCTTTCATAAAAACCACCCATCCAAGGGGCCATTTCAGGTATAAATTTCCACTTAATACCTATGTCTGAAGAGTAACTCTGCACCTCATCACTTGTCCATATATTTGACCATACGAGCTTCAAAGCTTCATCTGCTAGCTTGAAATGCTTAGCGTTATCGCTGACAATGGTTGAAGGTGTTCCACGAGCTGCAATAAAACGTCTTAAGCACAAAAGAAATGACTTTGTGGACAAATCTTGGACTAGTTCAAGATGCACAGCACGTGTTACACCACACGTGTACAAACACACCCACACCTTCTGAGTTTCTTCTGTGTCTTTGACAAATAAAGGACCAAAGTAGTCCACACCTGTGTGTGTAAATGGTACACTTTCTTGCACTCTCATGGAAGGCAAAGGGGCCATCGGTGGTGTAGGATATGGCGGTCCTTCAACACGTCTACATATTGTGCACTCTTTTAACACTGTTCTCACTGTAGCTCGACCTCTTATTATCCAGAATCTTTGTCTCAGTGAACACAACGTCTAAGAAACACCACTGTGCATTATCTTCTTGTGTTGCTTTTCAATCAATAAATGAACAAACCGCGCTTTGTTTGGCAATAAGATTGGTGTTCTTGCGGCCTCTGATAATTCCGAATGTTCGAGTCTTCCATGACATCGTAACAATCCCTCTCCGTCAACGAAAATACCCAATTGTTTTACAAGGTTGTGTCGATTATTCGAAAGAAATGCTGAAAATACGTCTGCAAAGTAATCCTTCTGAACACACTTTATCCACAGGTATTCTGCCGTATTTTCTTCGTCACTAGACAGACACTTTGATGTATTTTTATTTATTCGGCGAAGTTTGTGAATAAATCGGCTACACCATGCTGTAATCCTCAACACTTTCGACATATCGGAATACCTGTTTATTTCTATTCCGAATGGTGATGATTGAGCCTTGTTTTGTTGATCTTTTGTAGTCAATACCTTTTCTTTATCACAAGTTTTTAAGTCCTTCAAGACCTCATAGCTCTTTGAACCATGATCACTTTTCATTTCTTCGTCATCTTCAATCGTCATTTCGTCTGCCTTTGTTTCTGGCGATTCCATACTATCAACTGTGTCACTTCTTGTTTTTGTCAAAAATGTTGGTCCATGCCACCACATATTCGAATTCTTCAAATCACGGGCATTACATCCACGACTTAGAATGTCAGCTGGGTTATTTTCACTAGGCACATGTTCAAACTTGATTCTAGATTGACTCCTTATTTCTTTCAATCTATTTTCAATAAACACCGGTTGTTTCTTCTTTGATTCGATCCAACTGATCACACACTTTGAGTCTGTCATCACTCTCACAGATTTAATGTCCAACTTAAGCTGTGACTCCACATACTTCACACATCTGACTCCAACTAGTACCGCTAAAAGCTCTAATCTTGGAATCGTAATAGTCTTTATCGGAGCAAGACGGCTCTTTGCAAATATCAAATCGCTCTTTTTTACATCAGAGTGTTCTTGAACGAGATATATTGCCGTACCATATGCCACAGCTGACGAATCACAAAAACATATCAAAGTGAATCTGACGTCATTTGATGATGTCACAACACATCTATCGATCTGAATTTTACGGATCTCTTCGATATCTGCTTGAATTGAATTCCATTCTTCAATACACACGCTGTCGATTTCATCATCCCAATCTAACTGCTTCTTCCACAGTGTCTGCATCAAAATCTTTCCTTTTACTGTAACTGGACCAAATAATCCTAGGGGATCAAAGATCGACGAAATTTTTGCTAGTACAGTCCTTTTTGTCAATAGAGTTTTATCAGTTTCAAGCCTTTTTGGAGTATTTAGAAATATTGTATCGGCCTTAACATTCCAAACATGGCCAAGCACTTTTGTGTTTTCCTCTTCTACCAGATCAGTCTTGTCAATGAATTCTCTGATTTCAGCACTATTTGTATTCCATTCTCTCAAATTCATATGGGCTTCACGAAACACTGTTTTGATTTCTGTATATAGCTGTTTAGCACGATCAACTGAATCTGTTCCTGTCACCAGATTGTCCATGTAAATGTCACTTTTCACTTTGTCAGCATTCGTAGATGAATACGAATCAAGATGATGTTCCATCGTAGCGCTCAGCAAGAACGGGCTCGATATTACCCCAAACGGTACACGTCGAAATCGCCACTCTTGTATGTGATCTTCGCTCATACATGGCTCGTTAAAATCTTTAAACCACAGAAATCTTGTGACATCCCTATCACAGTCTTGCAATCCAATCTGATGAAATGCTTTCTCTATATCAGATATGATTCCCACTCTATGCAATCTAAATCGTAATAGTATGCCGCATAGATCTTGCAACAACACTGGTCCTCTGCACAAACACTCATTCAGACTAAGATTGTCCTTTTTGGTTTTTGCCGAAGCATCATAAACAATCCTAACCTTGGTTGTATTTTTGAGCGGAGTCAACACCGCATGATACCGCGTGCTTCTTGCTCTTTAATGATAGAATCATACTGTTTCATCAAATCAGGTTTTTTGCTTAGATTTTTGGTCAACGATGACAGTCTACCCATTGCTAAATTGCGATTTTCAGGCAAATCTGGATTATCACTTTTCCATGGCCACACTACTTCGTAGCGCCCATCTTTAAACTGGATTTTACTTTTGAAAGACTCCAGTGCGATCTCGTCATCGGTCTTATTTCCATCATTTTCTGTCACCCCAATGGATTCTACATTCCAAAAATCTTCAATGCATGGCTTCATCGGTATCGACTTATCCGCCTCACTGAGTAATCCTTGATCAACCAACATGTTTCCAGTAGACAGAATCAACATATTCACCTCGTCTTGTTCACAGACTTGATCACTAGACCGACCAGTTAGTATCCATCCTAGATGAGAATTCAATAAATATAATCCTGTTTGTACAACTATCCGTTCACTTTGGACGATATCCAAGTAATAATCAGTACCTATAAGTAGGTCGATTGTTTCTTTTTCACACTTGGTCGGTATGTTGTCAGCTAACATCAGACCCTTTGTCAGCTCCTTGAATTTTTGACTACTGTACAAGCTAACTGGTTTTCTGTCTGATAAACCTGTGATCTTTGGAACAACACTCACGCACATTGACTTGTATGTTCAATCCTTTAATTTTAATTCCACTGTTGTATCCTTGGTCTTTACTACTTTGCAGCGATCACTACCGATTGTCAACAAACGTATTTCGCGATCGCCTTCGTATTTGAGGTTTAACTGTTTGGCCATATTCTCCGAAATGTACGTTCTATTTGAACCAGAATCAAAAAGCACTCTAGCTTCTCTTTCCTCTTTTGTATTCTTATTTTTTACTTTTGTACGTGCTGTCTGCATAACTACACTTTCGTTTGAAGACAGTAATGCACTCTCTGCTTGTTCTTCTTCTAAGATTTCATCTGCAATCGCTGCACTTTCTTGAGTTATACTTTTCTTAAACTTTTTTAAACACAAACTTCTGTGGTGAACATCGCGTCCGCCGCAATACACACATGTTTTACTTGCACTTTTGCATTCTCGGAATGTATGACCTGCTTTCAAACATCTAAAGCAACTGCCCTTAATACGTTTCTTTCTTTCATCAACTGTACTGTAATTTTGGCACTCGTCACTCCAGTGCTCTGCTGAGCAATATCGGCAATGAGGTTTGCCTTTCTCCGTTGATCTTGCCGCAAGCGCTTCGACGGAGCTTGTTATTGTAATGGATGCTGGTGGTTTCACAAAACCTTGGTTATCTTTGTTAAATTTCCCTCCTGAACTGGCGGCAGGTTGCCCACTGTTGTCCTTTTGTTTTGATTGTGAAGGGGTAGATTTCTCGGCCTTTTCACTAGCTAACACGTATTCGTTCAGGAAATCTCGAAGAAGACCAATCGACCATTTTTCCTGTGACCCCTTTTTCATTTCTAAGTGTCTAATCACATTGCTTGGTAGCTTTGACTTTATCATGGCTATAAAAACATCTTGACTAACGTCCTCTCCAAGTACTTCTAAACTCCTCAAATGCCTATTTATTGTGTCAAGAAACTTCCTGAGGCTTTCAACCTTATCCTGAGTTGGTGGAATGCTGATCAATTTATTGTAGTGAAGGTCGATCACTTCTTGTCGATCACCAAATCTGTCTTTGAGTATTTTCACTGCCACAGCATAGTTAGCGTTCGAAAGTGAAAGACCCGCAATAGCACTACGAGCATCCCCAGTCAGTCTACTTCGTAAGTAGTTAAACTTGTCGATGTCACTTAGAGAATCATTCCTGTGCACTGAGGTTTCAAAGCTATCCCAAAATTCCAGCCATCGGAGTTTATTTCCATTGATTGTCCCATTTCTAATGTTGGTAATTTAACAGATCGAACAATTTCGTGTTTTTTGTCAGATTGCTTCTCAAGAAATTCTCTTTGCATTCTAAGTTGAGCCTCAAGAAACCGCTCAAGATCGCTGTCATCCCTGTGGTGTTTTTGTTCTATAAAACTTGAACTCAAGCTAACACTGAACTGTTTTAATTGAGCACACATACTCGTCACAGAACAAAGTACTTTTGAATCTTCTTCGATAAAGAATTTCAGTGTCTCATCTTCCTCGTCAACTAATGAACCCACCAATTTGTCTGATTGTAATTCTAATTTTGTAGAATATGATTGTAACTTTTCAATACTCACATTTACTTTGAGAATAATATCCTTTGCATCTATTTCCGTCACGTCTAATTCCAATAGCGTTTCAGATTCACGTAGCTCCTTTTGTAGCACGTTTATGTATCTAGTTCTGACACCTTTTAGATAACTAATTTGTGCAGCCATCTTGGTTTACTTATAAACCACGTTTCACTTGAGAAACACTTTAAAAACACTTTAGAATCACTTTAGAAACACTTAAATCCACTCCCGGGTTCCGGCACCATGTCTCGAACTCGCCGAGAATAATCATAGACCAAACAAACTTTAAATATTCCTTCTTTTATTTACTTCACTTTACTTTTTATAACTATTTTTATTCACCAGAAAGTACAAAACCTGACAAATACATGCATAACTCAAGTACAACTACATGATTCTGAATTATGTAAACAATGTAGACCTGTAAATTATTCACAAAATACCACGTTACAAAACCTGTAAAAGTATCAAAATTATACCTTAATAATGAACAAATCCTTTAGATTATTAACTTAATACATGTACCATGTAGCAAATCCTGTAAATTATTGTTGTAGTCACCAAAAAAGAAAAATATATATATACATATATTTTTTAACATGCACAACTCAGGTCCAACTACAGTATACATGAGCCTAAATATATAAACATGTCATTTAAATTGTTAACATAATTACTATGTTACAGGTCATGTAAATTTTTAACATGGTAGCATAATTTTGGTTGTAGTTACCAAAATGAATATTTATTTATATATATCTAGTTTTTTTTCACATCATTGAATTTTCTGGCTATTTTTAATAACAAAAGTTGGAATTCTAAAGGCACAAGGAAGTCTGAGAGGATGTTTCCAAAGTGCTACATACTTTACTAATAATAAAAACAAAAAAAAACAAGCAGGAAAACCCAAAACAAAACAAAAAACAAAAAAAATATGTGAAAGACCAACAACTGGAAATTGGAGAAATGAGGCAGCTGTTTCAGTGGGGAACGGATGGTAAGGGGCAGGGGGTTGGGGGAGAGAGACAACATAAAATTGTCACAGAAAAAGGTGAACTTTCATAACTCAGCCTAGTGATAAAGCTGAAAATTTTCCCCAAACTCTATCATACTTGTCCACAGTAAAAGTTTTACAGGCATTCATTTTTTCCATTTTAAATAGAGAGGCGATTTGTTTTTTAAAGACACCTAGGTTTGGGACAGAAGAGGACATTTTACTTTTATATATATAATATTTCAAATGTAGAATGATGTTATTGATTACTAAATCATGATGACAGCCCAAGATAAAATCCTTTTTTTCTAACTCTAATGCTATGAAAGGACAACACATATTTATCCACCTTTTCACATTATGTAAGAAAACTTGTACTGTTTGGCAATCCCAAAAAAGATGAACTAATGTTTCTGGATATGAATTACAAAAAGTGCAAAGGTTATTATCCCTTAATCTCATTTTGTTTAACAAGTAATTTGTCCCGAGAATTCTATGATTGATTCGGTACTGTAACCAATGGATTTTGGTATCTTTTGTAGATTTAAAAGGTAAATTGTATATTTCACGCCAATTCATGTTATTCAAATTAAACTCATTTTGCCATTTTAATGCAGATTTTGGTAATAATTTACTAAATAAGAGAGTATCGTATATTATCCTGCATCCTTTTTCTCCAGCCATAATTAATTTACATATTACTGGTTGAATTGGATTCTGTTCTTTTATTGCCAAATGATTGAAGTTTAACTGATCTAAGGAATGTCTTAATGAATGTATAACACTTTGATAATTTAAAAAATTTGTATTCACTTCAAATTTCTCTTGAAATTCATCAAATGTATAGAATCTTCCAGAATTATTTAACAGGTCATTTACAAAGTATACACCCTTTGCAATATAATTATAAAAACAAAATGTCTTCCCACTAATTTTGAAGTGGTGATTTAACCAAATAGGTTGGGAAATATATTCTTTCCAACTACTAGGTTCTTTTACAAGTAGAAGAGCTATATATGCATTCCACAGATCTTTCCAAAAAGCATTTTTAATAATCCCCCTTTTCTGTATCATAAAATCACTCCCAAAAATACTGAACTCTGATAGGAATGGACAGATTTTTATAGCAAGAGAGAAATATTTATTGTCAGTTTTCCAAAATCTTCTTAGCCATGTAACTTTAAGTGCATGTATAAATTTCTCAATGTCAGTTACTCTTAGGCCCCCCATTTCATAATTTTGGATAATCACAGTTCTTTTTACTTTATCTGGGGCATCTCCCCAAATAAATTTGAAAAACATAGTCTGTATTTGTTTAATTATATCTATATTTGGGTTGGGTAAAGATATGAACAAATGATTCAATTTTGCTAGTGCTAATGATTTTAAAACAACATTTTTACCAACTGGAGTTAAAATTCTCTTTGACCAAACTGACAATAGATTTTTTATCTCATTGATTTTAGGTGTGTAATTTAAATGTATCATCTCATCTAAATTGATAGAAAATTGTATACCTAATAGTTTGAATTGATCCCTTTCCCATTGTAAGTGAATATCATGGCATAATTTGTTTTCACTACCTTTCATTGAACCTATCCATATAGCTTTAGTTTTATCAACATTTACATGTAACCCAGAGATTTCAGCATAGAATTTTAATACTTTTAAGGAATTATACAATGACCTTTCTGTCCCATCTAGTATTAAGGTTGTGTCATCCGCGTATTGTGAAATTAAAAATTCAATATTATTAATTTTAATACCAGAAATATCTTTATTTTGTTTGATTAGTAAGGATAGAATCTCTGCACATAAAATAAAGAGGTAAGGGGACAAAGGATCACCTTGTCGACAACCACGTTTTATAAAAAACCAATCTGATAGGTGGCCATTTATATTGATACACGATTGTATATTGTTGTAGAACAGCTTTATCCAATTTATTTTTACTATTTTCTCCAAAATTAAAAAGTTTAAGTACTTAAAACATAAATGACCATGAAATTGAATCGAAGGCCGTGGCAAAGTCAATTAAAAGTAACATTCCTGGTATCTTTTGTTGTTCTGTATAAAACATTAAATCATATATTAATCTTATATTATCCCCTATAAATCTACCAGTCAAGAATCCACTTTGGTCTTCACTGATTAAATTTAAAAGAACAGTTTCTAAACGATTCGCAATACTTGCTGAGGCTATTTTATACGACACATTTAACAGAGAAATAGGTCGCCAGTTTTTTAAATACAATTTATCTTTATCCCCTTTCGGAATACAAGTTATTATTCCTTGTTTATCTGTTACTGATAATTCCCCTGTTTGAAATGCATAATTTATAGAACGCAACAAAAAATTTCCTACATCAATCCAAAAGAATTTTAAAAAGGCAGTTGTGAATCCACTACTGCCTGGTGAAGAATCATTGGGCATTCTTTTTAAACTTGCAAGCATTTCAGAATATGTCAAATTGCCTTCTAATGAAATTTTTACCTGATCTGTAAGTCTCTTATAATTACCATCTTCAAATAATGTATTTAAGTTTATATCAGTAACATCTCTCCATGCATAAAGTGATTTATAGTGTTCTGAAGCCTCTTTTAAAATGTCATTTTGATTTGCTAATAAATCACCTGATTTTGAATATAAATTTGCCATATATTTTGAAACAAAGTTCCTATTTTCAAGATTGCAAAGGTATTTAGTTGGCTTTTCACCTTCAAATGCCCATTTAAGTCTAGACCTAACAAAGGAACCTTCAATTTTTTTTCTTCTCAACTCAATTAAATCTATTTTCTTACTTTCTAATTTTTCTGTAAAACTGTTAGCTTTTTCCAAAGTTTCAATTTCAGCAATTAATTCGTTTTCTTTTTTATCTTCCTGTTTCTTTTTAAAAGATGAATAAGCAATAGTTTTTCCCCTTATTTCCATCATTAATGTTTCAAAGAACAACTTATCATCAATTGAAAAAATAATTTCACTGTCGGGTATATTTTCATTTGTCATATTGGAGTTTTGGTGCTGTGATGCATATCTTAATTTAATATCTTTTATTAACTCTTTTATTTGTTGAACAAATGTTAAATCTTTTAATAATGAATTGTTAAACTTACTTCACTTTACTTGTTAGAGCATTAGACTGAATAATCTTTAACAATGATCATAGGTGTGCTTATATAGTCTCCTAATGAAATCCCGCCAAAATTAACAAAGAACGGAGAACATACAATAATTACATCTAACGGAGCAAATTTATAGAACATAGAAAATAATTGGCGGAGCCATTACATAAACTACTACAGCGGAGAAATAAACGGAGACACATTAATAATTACATTTAACGGAGCAACATAATGTATAGTATCTTAATAAACAGTACAATAAATCTTTATAACATTTTAAATATAAAGTAAATACAAAAACACTCGCATATTTGCGACACAGGGGTCACTTCATTTTGCATAGACTTATATAGGAAAAACTTTAAAAATCTTCTTGTCTGAAACCACAAGGCCTAGAGCTTAGATATTTGGCATTTAGCACCCTCTAGTGGAACTCTACAAAGATTGTTCAAATTATTTTCCTGGGGTCAAAATTGGCCCCGCCCCAGGGGTCACTTCATTTTACATAGACTTATATAGGAAAAACTTTAAAAATCTTCTTGTCTGAAACCACAAGGCCTAGAGCTTAGATATTTGGCATTTAGCATCCCCTAGTAGAACTCTACAAAGATTGTTCAAATTATTTCCCAGGGGTCTAAATTGGCCCAGCCCCAGGGGTCACTTCATTTTATAACGACTTGTATAGGAAAAACTTTAAAAATCTTCTTGTCTGAAACCACAAGGCCTACGGCTTAGATATTTGGCATTTAGCATCCTCTAGTGGAACTCTACAAAGATTGTTCAAATTATTTCCCTGGGGTCAAAATTAGCCCCACCCAAGGGGTCACTTCATTTTGCATAGACTTATATAGGAAAAACTTTAAAAATCTTCTTGTCTGAAACCACAAGGCCTAGAGCTTAGATATTTGGCATTTAGCACTCTCTAGTGGAACTCTACAAAGATTGTTCAAATGATTTCCTGGGGTCGAAATTGGCCCCGCCCCAGGGGTCACTTCATTTTATAAAGACTTGTATAGGCAAAACTTTAAAAATCTTCTTGTCTGAAACCACAAGCTGAGAGTACTTTTGTACTCAGGTGAGCGATATAGGGCCATAATGGCCCTCTTGTTGTAAAATAATCATTTATAAATAAAATTTCAGATACAATATATAAATTATGTGACATATACTTTCTGTTCAAAGCTTTAGAACAGTTTACAGAAAAGGACATGAATCCTAAGAGTACATTATTAGCATGAGAAAAACTAGGAATATATTGTTTGTATTTCAAAATATATCATTGCAATTCTATGTACAAAAGAGATTCAAAATATGAAATATAATGCGCAATATTTTGATACTTTGAGATTGTTTTGAACTTTTTTAAATATTTAAATATTTTAAATATTTTCCATATTTGATAACATTCGGAGGGTATCTTAAGGTATATCATTAGGTTTTAAGATATATAGTCATTCCATTGAAAATAATATTATGTTTTTGTGTGTTATAACTAATACACATATTCGGAAACAAAAGATATATACCAAAGACGGTTTTAAGTGTTTTTCATTATTAAAAAAATGTTACATTTGAGCCATGTGACTACTATTGCAGTGAGAAGTGTTCTTTGATTTAAAATGCCTCTTAAATCCGTATTTTAGTATACTGCACTGTTTTGAATATTATGACAATAGTCGCCAAAAATACCCACCAATACTTGGAAGTTGGAAAATTATTCCCATTATCAACAATATAACCATTTTATCACTCATGATGTTTTAATTTGCTGTTGTCTTAATGTTATCTTTTAAAATATGATATCAAACTTGCTCCGACAAAGTAACTCTACAAAATGAACCCTGGTAACGGGAAATCACTATTGATTGACAACAGGTGTTAAGTTATGAGCATGTTATGTTTAACAGTACAACTGCACAAGGTAGAAATTTTATATCGTATTTTCTATAACCACATCCCTTTTCGGATAAATTATTTATCTAAAATACAGGCCTTCTGATAATTTAATGAAACCACTTTTAATAGGCGAAGTTTAATGTGATCTCATTCACCATAGACATTAATTTTAAATACGATTGCTGCAAGTCATTTCAACTTTAATTCCTTCCTTCCTTTTTGAAACTAATCATTTTATTAATCATGCTCTCGCCCTCTCTCTTCGTCTTGACTGTGTGGAGAGGCTGTTTTTCTGCATGTGGCAATTCCTGATTTTTTTTGCATTTTTCACCTTTTTCCAACTTTTTATAAACTTTTCAGTTTATATATTTACTGAATATATAATAAGATTGTTAATATATTTAATATTTTTTAAATTATTTAAGTGTGACTCATTCGCCGCACAGAGCAGGAATATATCAAATTTATAAAAATATCATTATAATCTCAAGACATATTTACAACACAATTGTTATTAAGAGTAAAAGATATGCAAAAGTTTCTAGTACGAGAGATCGGTGAAGAGCGTCGTTCCCGCAATAACAGTTTACCCTCGGAGATAGAATTTTCTATCTTCACTTCGCACTCATAAAACTATGCATCATTAGGACCGACCAAAAACCTTATAAAAAATATAAATCATACGAATTATTCCGCCGTAAATCATATTTTATGAGCCAATGTAAACAAGTTAAATATGGAATCGGTTACTCGTACATAAAGAAACCATAGCGTCCCCACACAACAAAAACATAGGAAGGAAAAAATTGATATGATAGTTCAAAAGACACCACAAAAAAACTAGGGATATCACCTTCATGGCGTCATGGCAATGTGGGAAGGGGAAGAGCATATTATTAAGTAATGACTGGAGAACATTTGGTTTAAAAAGCAATAACAATACACCTTATTATCAGTATTAATGAATGTGTGTTTCGTGAAAATGTTGTACGTGCGTTGATATGATTATCAGCAATGTGAATTTTTAAAAGTGAATTATGCATATCAGGACAGTCTGTTTTTAACCTCTTTTATTTTTAAAGGAATTTTTGAATTGTAGGAGTAAGAATGTAATTGAAAGAAATATAGGCTGGAATTATGGAACAGAATATATTTGTGAAATGTGATAACTATCGTGATATAAAGATCTAGGCGGCTTAGTTTTAGAACAATATATGATCTAGTGCATTTAAAAGGATAAAATCATACCAAGAATGCTTATGTTAAACTATACCATGAGAGCGTTAGGTTGATCGTTAAACATCTGCGAAAACTCAAGGTGATAACAAAAATCACAGTACAATATGTAATATTGGTTTTTGCTATGAAGCAAGTATATTGTGGCCGTGTTTTCTGAGTGTGGCTCGGATATGCATGTTTCACACACTCCTCTCTCTCTTCCTCTCTTGTTTTTTTGCGGCGTGTGGAGGCTGTTTTGTGAGTTTGGCGATTCCTTATATGCATATATTACATTTTTTTATAATATATCATATTAGTTGTGTGTTGTGCTGTCTGGCGGCCGTACATCGTCTTCTTGTACGTTCAGTAAATACTGTTTTAGTTTTCACATTTCGCAATCCTTCCCACTCACTCAATCACTGCCATATAGTTATTTTATAAACATACGCTTTCTTGTCCTGTCTGTTTTTAGGTTGGGTAGACAGGCTGTGTGTTTTGCGACTATTCTGACATGCATGCTACACTTTTGACACAAACATTCGTTATAGAAAGATCAAATCCGTTCTATGTTGTTTTTCGTTGTTCTTTGTACATGTAAGACTATGTAATTTCTCCCAACCCGGTGCTTTATGGTTCAATCCAATTTAAATGAATATCTTAGTTGCTAAACGTGGTCAGACAAATTAAACAGAGATTCTAGAACTTTCTGAACATGCTTGTTTGGTGAATTGTTCTGGTAGTCAGATCCTGTTTTTCTATTGCATACATAATGCTAATAAATGAGTCAAACACAAGTGAAGTGAAACCCCTAATTGAGACTACCTCGAACTGAAGACCACTTAGTCTAATCGATTGTCCCATTTTAAAGTATGAACTATTTTCCGACCCAAAATAAAGACCAACTCACTATTTTAGACTACTTTTTCCAGATCGAAAAGTGATCTTTATAGCGGGGTTTTACTGTATACTTTAATTGTACAAAACATTCTAGATAGATTTATTGACAAAAGTTAAACAGACTGTTCATTTGATTTATATTTTCATTGAAACAATACTGATAGTATAAAGTAATTCTTCATTTCGAATTTGACATCTATTGCCAATTTATTAATGTGTTTTACATCTGACACCAAGTTTCGTACATTTATAGACATTATTTATCCCCATGATAAAAATCAATAGCCTATAGTCTATATTGTGCATGTGTGGGCACACTTTACCTTTAGGAAACCAGTTTGGAAATTTTTAAACGTTCGGGAAAGAGTTGCAAATTGAACCTCGAGCGGTCAGTAGCAGTTACTGTATGCAATTGTTTCTGTGTTTATTCACCGTTATTTTCAGTACACGCATCGCATGTTCTACCTATTTAAGAGATCGTATTTGTATTTTTTGTAGCATTTAGCATATAAGAATTTAATATATATTGTATTGATTACTTTACGTTTAGTCTTCATAAAACTTAAATAATACATTCTTGTTGTGAAATGGATTTGTCTGAGTTTCACAATAATACATGTAACCGTTTGATCAAGAAGGTTTAAATATTCTATCAGATGTTACTTGAATAATCGATGAACAGAAACAAGCAAAACGGTGTAACATGTTCAGAAATACAATGTACATGAACAGGCAAAACGGTGTAACATGTTCAGAAATACAATGTACATGAACAGGCAAAACGGTGTAACATGTTCAGAAATACAATGTACATGAACAGGCAAAACGGTGTAACATGTTCAGAAATACAATGTACATGAACAGGCAAAACGGTGTAACATGTTCAGAAATACAATGTACATGGACAGGCAAAACGGTGTAACATGTTAAGAAATACAATGTACATGAACAGGCAAAACGGTGTAACATGTTCAGAAATACAATGTACATGAACAGGCAAAACGGTGTAACATGTTCAGAAATACAATGTACATGAACAGGCAAAACGGTGTAACATGTTCAGAAATACAATGTACATGAACAGGCAAAACGGTGAAACATGTTCAGAAATACATGACTTTTGTTTATGTATCTTAGAACATATTCAAACAAAAAAAACTTCAATAAATTCCAACTGGGTTAACCCACAAGTCTTGTTTTAAAGCTGATCTTACTATAAAATGGTAATGTAATGGGATACCGTATAATGGGAAATTTTCGCGATTTTACCATAATTAAAAATTTTGCGCTTATAATTTCAGCGACTTGTGCCTGCAGAAATTATTCTCCGCGCTTTTACCAGTCAGTGACATTTTGGCGTTTATTTTTATTAGCGAATTCATTAGAAGAGAGCAGACGAGAGCTAAGCATGACCGCGGCAAAACTAAAACAGATTCCAGAAATAAACTGTACTTGCCTTCATGTTCAAGTGATAAGAACGCTTAATAGTGTGTGGCCTGCTCGACGTTTATAAAACAATAGGTATGGAAAACTTCCACCAAATTCTCATAACACCTCATCGACGAAAAGCATAAAACTGTAATAAAACTATGATGGCTGTGAAACATTTTATCGGATTACATGTTGATAAAAGGCGGTGAATATTTCGTGATTGGATCAAACAACCATGATCATACAATGATAATACAACACACTGTTAGTTCAGTTTCGTACATACAAGTTAATGGTTAAATTAAATGTATTTTGATTGTAAAAAAGTGAAAAATGCATATTAGGAATTGCTACATACAGAAGACTACATGTATAAGTATCTTACATGACCGCGAGTGGAAGACGGGGTTTTCCCAACTCGAGGGACAGCGGGGGATAGGAGGAACCGAGCTTTAGCGAGGTTCCGACTTCCCCCGGTGTCCCGAGGGTTGGGAAAACCCTGTCTTCCACTCGCGGTCATGTCAGATACTTTTTCTCGCATACCAACCTTTTCTGGGTTTTTTAAGGTTAAAAAACAATTAAAATGTGATGAAACACAATGTTTACGAAATTACGCTTAATTCCCCATGGGGGACCTCTTTGCGGAAGAATATAAGAATGAAAATGCCGCATAACTCTTGAAAAAGTATTATTACGTGCATAAAACAGTTCTTAATCTACAGCGTATTTTTATCTTATCAGTGTTAGGTAAACAGCTTTTAAATTATTTTTATTTTATTGGTTGGCAATTTTGGTATTAAGAATCTGAAAAATATGTGAAAATTCTGAAATATGTCTGGATCATGCGTACGGCCATGACGTAATAGACATCTAGATGTGTGCTTTGGTCCGCTAGATTTTTTAAGAATTATTTCGTTTTCTAGACGTTTTAAGACTATGTCGCTCGATTCAAAATTGATCAACGTAACGCAATGAATCATTTTATGCCAAAATTTTAATAAATGCAGGACTTTCATTTTTAAATTTTATACATTTTCAATCGACAAAAATTCATCCGCTGCACATTTCAAACATGGCTGCTTATGCAGAGCACATGGGACACATCGTGGATATTTTACAGGATTTTTGCTGTAAAGTAAGATTTACTGCTTACATTTCAACAGTTCAAACACAGAACAACATTATAAACGGTTTAACAACAAATTTCAACAGTGACAGTTTGCAGATCATCGTTCAAGACAGTTTAATTAGCGGGTAAACTGCACATGTGGGACAGCCTTCTGGAGCGTATCTAGTCATCACTTTCGTCAGACTCTGTGTCTGAGTGGCTACGTTTGCGATGAAACGAAAAATTAAACACCCCGCCAGTGATTTTACAATTATTGAACAAAATTGGGACTTGGCTATACGATGATCTGACAGAGCTGGTGTGGGACTGTGACAGAATTTCCACTGATTGGCGATTTGTATCATTGACATTAGGAACTGAGGGAGCAGTTGTGGACAACAAATTTGAGATTTCCCGCTGTTGGACATTCGTTAATGTACGATAATTATTAAGTGAAGATGGATTCTTGTGTCCAGTGATGTGGATAACTCTTGTATCCGGAATATCAGCTGCAATTAGCTTCTGACAGAGTGCCTTTCTAGAACTGGTATTGGTTAACCTCTTTCCCTGCCCCTGGTCAGCAGTGCTGAGACCAGCCTTCAAAGCCATCTGCTTCATTAGGGAATACAGCTTGTTTTTTCCAATCGGGCAACGGACAAACCATTGATCGTTGGGTCCAGGGTTGAGTGAATTGGTGACGGTTGCCAGATAAAATGGATGGTCTGGTCCTGGAAGAGAAAAAATCTACTGCTAAGTGCTGTTATCTTCAGACATACTGACATACAGGCAAAATTCAACCTCTAAAAGCTGATAAATGTTTATACAAACACTTAATTAAAAATAGTTTTTATCCCAATTTTTATTTAAGGCAATAGAAAATAAATTCCTAGATTCTAATCCTAATTTTGGGAAAAGCTGGGGTGGGTGGCAGGTTTTTTTCTATTTTTTATTTATCATTCTCACAGTTTCTAACAACGCTTGTGTAGTTTACATAAATAATAGTCCAGCTGACTATGAATTGCCGGTTCGCACTTTAATGTTTCATACTGCCTTTCGTACTCTCCCGATTTGTACGTGTAATGTAAATTTTGAGATACAGATTTTTCTCAATATAAAAAATGTTCAGGCGGTTTTTGTAACTACAGTGATGTAATTTATGAAATGCTTTCCAGGGAATTATACTAAATACCATATTTTTTGTTGAAATAAGTGATATTCACTGTTATCTAGTTGTGGAAGATCATTTTTTAACATTTTTTATAAATCATCCAGTAAAAACATAGAAAAAATAGTATGTTTTTACATTGAAACACAAAATTTTATTTTGTAATCAATATTAAGGCAGCGAACAAATTTGCTAAATTTTCACATAAAAAATTGAATTTTTCTTTCATAATTTCCGATTCCTTCATTAAAGGGCTTTTCATCTGAAAATTAGGCTCTTCTCTGCCCCGGCCTTTCAAATTCGTTTATTTATGTGCTATCGATTTTTAAATTGGGGAAAAACAAATCATTGAATGTTGGGTAGTGGTTTATAAATTTGAATAGTAATAAGTATTTTCAACTTCTTTAGTTTTTTAAAGCACTTTTTTTCAAACCTGAATTTTCAAACTCCCCACAGACGAGTTTGAACCATTTTTGTACATCCTTCCTAGCATTTTGGAAAGATTCTATGTCTGAGTTGGGAAAAAATACTATATTTTGGATTGGGTTGTGGAATATCGGCCTCTAGCATTATTTGTTTATCCCAGTTGTGAAATTACAAAATCTGAAGATTATTCTATACACATTTTTAAAGGTAGTTTTCCAACTTTCGAAATATTAAATTTCTGGTACAGTTGTCATGATTTGAGTGGTCTACAGTAAAGTGTAGTATCTCCAAATAGTAGATTTGCCAGTGTATTTGTACCTTTATCATCAATAATTGATCAATAGTTTCATACCTGAGAAATCGTCAGGTCTGTGATCGGCATATATTTTGTATGTCAACACTGGGCATCTGTCGTTTCCGGTGGCATACATTCTGGGTTTTTGGAACCTGATGTTGTTTAAATCTATACCGGTTCTCGTCTTGGTCTGTCTCTCGTTAAACTCTAGATATTCCGATTGTAGCTCATCATGATCGTAACATAGGTTTATGTCACCCCACATCAGTTGTCTAATAACATAATTCTACAGTTTAAATGGTATCATTACAGGGCTTTTTCAGGGAGGGGGGAAAGGTCTCAAGACTTCCCGATAGTTGAAAAAATTGTCAGACATTTGGTCAGGCAACAGGGCTTTTTCAGGGGTATTTGGGAAAAAGGCCCCTGCTCAAATTGGGAATTTTTTACACTGTATCTAGTGGTTTTAAACAGGTTGCATACATAGATT
Source organism: Corbicula japonica (assembly GCA_038501625.1). Lineage (NCBI taxonomy): Eukaryota > Metazoa > Mollusca > Bivalvia > Venerida > Cyrenidae > Corbicula > Corbicula japonica. The sequence goes on from JAZAYU010000131.1 coordinate 1,221,065, forward strand.
CAAGGAATGAAGGTTTAACAGATCATTGATCAAACTAATTTTGTAATTTGAAAAGTCCCTTGATTACATAGATTCTCTTGTCTGTTTCTATTTTGTAGGCAAAATAAGTTATTTCTGTTGAAATGGGACTTTTTTTCTTAAAATTGGTAATTTTTTTCTTGAAATTGGGAAAAATGGCTCCTATTTGGCATTGGGAATGGGGCCCATTTTTGGCCCCGTGAGACTAGCTGAAAAAGCCCTGGGCAAGATGTGAAAATCTGTCCGACGTAATCATTGAACCATTTAATTAAGAGGAATTTTCTGTAAATGATTTAAATTTATAGTTTTCGAATTTGCATTTGCAGCATTTTCATTATAAGATGGTATACATATAACATTCGGGATGAAAACAATTAAAAATATTTTTAGGTATACCAGTAAATTATTTGTAAATATGTGAAAATGATCAATTAAACATTTCAAACTGAATACCGCATCGGTTGTGGAATATCCACCGGAATCCGAATTGAGCATCTGTGTTAATGTCATATCTATTGCTCCAGTCATTTATTCGTGTATTAATGATAGAAGTGAACAGTTTCGCTATGCTACTGATAAGTTATTCCACGATAATTGTTCGCGGAAGATTCATCGCCCTTTTTGTATACGGGAATGATGATGCCTTCCATCCATGTTTGCGGGAAGTATCCGCTGTCAAATACCAGATTAAATAAGTCTACAAGATGGCCTAACAAAATATCATGCATAAGTTATCAAGTGATCCAGCTTTATTTCGCTTAAGTGATTTAATTGCACTTTTTATTTCGTCTGCCGTGATTTGGTCGTCTAGTTCTGGATATATAAAGTCGTTTGGGTCTAAATCAACATGTGCGAATTCCTCTGCGTTGGTATTAGGAGGTAATGCATTTCTTCCGCTAATGTTTTAAAGTGTTGGTAGAATGCTTCTAATGGTACGTTTTGTCCTCTGTGATTTTTCTGTTTGGAAAAGTATTAGGTTTTTTGGATCTTAAGGTTTCTATTTCTTTCATCTTTTCAATCTTAAATTAACGCTTCTTTTTGCTTAACGGCATCTTATGGGTACATCTTCTCTCAGTCAACAACCTTCTATTTTCGGCGTTTTTCAAAGCATTGAAATTTTCCAAAGCATTTTTGTATAATGATTTACTGTCATAACACTCTTTATCAAACCAATCCGCGCGTTTCACCACTATATGGTTATTTTTCCAACCCTTGCTTATAAGACAGTTGAAATCGGCGGCATTGCATGCATCAGTCTTTCAATGACGCTATAAAGAAGAAATACTTTCGCCACACATTGTTTGAAGAATCTTTCAGATACAATTTTCTTTTAAATTTTGCATTTGGCATTGTCTGTGATATGCAGAATTTATATTCTCAGACCCCCTGTCTGTCAAAATTCTATTGTGATTGGTTCTGCACATTGCTTTCTCGTTTAGGATAAACCCATTCTTTTATCATACGCCGCTGAACATGGAATGGTACATGTATTAATCTGATGAATCAGATACCGCATTGAAGGTCCCATGTTCACCGTCACATGCATTTCATCGTTTGGGATGGATCGAAATTGTGCTGTTTATTGGTGTAAATATTGAGTTGCGTTCAACCCGGGGCTAAGCGGCTATATATCACTCATTTCCATTTTTGAACGTGAGCAGGCTTATTCAAACCGAGTCGGCAATATTTTCATATTAGTAGTGTTCGGTGGTTTTCAAAGTTCTATTTCATGTTTGTCAATGCAACAGTCTTTCAGCGTTTAAATATGAACATTATGTTAAACTGTAAAATGTACATTAGAATATCGTTGCAATTCGATAGGTTGAAAATTAGACTGTTTGAGGATTAATATATCGGCGAAAACAATTTAATGATCATCACTAAAGCCTTGGTTTATCACGGGGTATGGGTCTTCAATTATGGTTGATATAAAAGGAATTCGAAATAGGAATCAAGTAAGTAGGACCCAGACAAAACTAATGTCTTCAAAACTAAAATTCTACTCACTGGTAACTTTCTCAAATCGCACGTTTTGTAATCGACTTAGTTACGGTTAAAGCAGCAATAAATAAAATGATTTCACCAATTTTATTCCAACTTCGAAGCCGTTAAGTGCATGTTAACATATCTTCGGGAATTTGCGACCAACTAGGAAGAATCGATCAATCTTCTCAGATTATTTCAAGTTAAGTTCAGCAGCAGGGACTGGACCCAAGTTAATTTGGTTAAAACTGAAAGCAATATCAGTCAGAGGACACTCACAATACTGGATAATATTTATGTTAGATTCGGTACCTCTATTTATAAACAAGTAATAGGCATCCCAATGGGTACTAATTGTGCACCCCTTGTTGCTGATCTGTTTTTATACTGTTATGAAAGAGACTTTATGTTATCTCTTTCTACTGAACATCAAGATGATATAATTACAGCTTTTAACAACACCTCGAGGTACCTTGATGATTTATTAAATATAGACAATAACCATTTTCCATTACTGGTTAATAAGATTTATCCCAAAGAACTACAACTTAACAAAGCGAACACTTCAGAAAAGCAAGCAAACTTTCTCGATCTAAATCTGTCCATTGAAAATGGTTATGTCACTACTAAAATTTATGATAAAAGAGATGATTTTAATTTTAATATAGTAAATTTTCCGTTTTTAGACGGCGATGTTCCCCGTGCAACATCTTATGGGGTTTATATCTCACAGCTTGTTCGCTTTTCAAGAGCTTGCAACAATGTTAATGATTTCAATGAACGTAATCTTTGCATTACAGAAAAACTCTTAAAACAAGGTTATCGGTATCACAAATTAAGGAAAACCTTTTGCAAGTTTTATCGCCGATACCCAGATTTAATTCATAAATACAAATGCAGTTTAAAATCACTTTTGCAACAAGGTATTTCACAACCAGTTTTTATGGAGATTTAATTTATAAACTTAAAAAGATTAAAGACAGTGTTAATTTCTCCCGGTTATTCGTAAAAACCATCTGTAAATTTAAAAAGAAAGGTTACCAACATGATATTTTACAGCGCTCTGCAGGCCTGGTGATTAACCCTTCTACAGTTGATCATTATGCTTACCTCTTTGGTTGCACGACGGTGGCAGGGGTTTAAGAGTTTATGAAGGTTATTGGGGAAATCTTTTCTTAAAAGAACCTAGAAACTCGATTTGTTTCTTTTATCCCTGTCATCGTGTTCTTGCTGATTTTACTCCAGGAGCTCTGGTCTCGGTAAGATCATTGAGTACCCCTTTCGGCTTTGCAATGCTCTTAGCTTCTTATGTTTTATATGTTTGTGTGCTTTTGCATGCAACATTGTTAAGCAGATAAGTGGGTTGGAGTCTTTTCACCAAGACAACTTGTGCTTGTTTTGTGATATGAGAACCTGTTGGGGCAAGTGTGAGGTTGGTGCACCCTAGAACCTGGTTTAAACCCCCAGTGGCAATTTGATTTGCCACTGACCGTTCCAAGGCGGTAACCCCTCGGGTTCTCATTTTTGTTTATTGTTAGTGGTGTCTTTTTTGAAACTGATTATTTTATTAACCATGCTCTCTCCCCCTCTCTTCTTCTTGACTGTGTGGGGAGGCTGTTTTTTCTGAATGTGGCGATTCCTGATATGCATATTTCACCTTTTCACAAAACAATGGGCAAAATAGCGAAGTTAACTCGTTGGCCTAACGTAAGTCATGAGCGAATTTTTCCTCTTGGGAGCATATTGGAAATTCGTCTCGAGATTAGAATCATGGCATGGCATAATTTTAATTTCAAATATCTAACTTCTTTTTATTCCAAGCGTCAAAGAAGTCCACATCGACCAGTATATTTTGGCTATATACCCAGTTACACCAGGATACTGTTGTTCTTTTTCATTTTCAAACAGAGTTTGAAATATCATGTAAAATTCACAGCAACGCTATTTCTGCAGTGTTTACTCTGTACGAGTATTCCAGTCTACATATAGTCACTAGTTATCAGTAAACAATCTGTCACTGATGTCGTACGATGAATACATTTATCAGGGTTTTCCGCGCAACCTTTGGGGGAAGATGTCCCGACTAGCTCAATCTGCAATTCAAATCTGAATTGGCTTGATAAGGCGCTGTGGCCGTTCGGTACAAGTTCGATTTCCAGCACGGGCAAAGCTATTTCAATTTTTTTTAATTCATATTATCACATTTAAAAAAATAAATGTAAACGAGTATAGAACTAATGGCAAAGGTATGCCGGCTGATCTAGATCTACACTTGTCTCACACATGTCAAAACATATATATAACACATACGAAGCTAATAACGATCTAAAGCAAAGTGGGCGGGTACTCGATGACCTTACCGAGACCAGAGTACAAATTTTTAACTAAAACACCAACTGATCCAGATAATTCCTTCACTTTAAATAAAAAGTAAGTTTAACAAGCAAATTCTGCCTCAGCAGTTTTACCACATCGTCAACATATTTACATCAAATGAAAATAAAATAAAAAGGATAAGCAACAAAGGACGACAAATTAACAATATTGCTAATTATGAATGACTAGGTTAATCTAAAATCAAACTTTAACACGGTTCAGATTTTTTTTTTACTCTAAGTCATATTTTGACAATTTATGATGGTTCGCAGTGTGACGTATTATCATGTACCGTTTAGTTTTCAGTAGCGTCCTAATTCCGTTAACGGTTTGTTTACTGCTGTGCACATAACAGAAACGTGCTATGACGTCATTGAAGCTTTCTGTGGTAAAGCTGTCATATATGACGTACGGCCACAAACAAAAGCAAATCAGGTTAGAAATGTTACTTTTGTGTGAAGTAATTGTTCCTCGTCCATTTAAAACACGTTTTGGTGATTCAGCAAAAAGTTATATTTTAGATAAAAATAACAGTTTGAATAAATACGCGAAAGGGGCATCACTGTTATGGTCTGCTGTATAAATTAATGTAAGTCATGGTGTTATCTTGGTTGTTGTTTATTTACATGACGGAAATTAAGCTTATCAATAATTATATTGAAAATTGGTCGGACAACGCTACTTTTAAATGCCTGGCTAAAATTGAAACCGCTAAAATTTTAGGGCTGTGCACAGTGTTTTGACGTGAAACGCCGACAAGCACGCTCGTTTTGCTACGAGTTGCTGCTAAAAAGCGTGCCGTCATTCACTTTATCGTTAACGTGGCAGTTCCAACAGCCATTCGAAAAAGCCGAAACATAACGAAGTCTTATCACTATTTAATGACAGTATTTATGTATGTAATCGATTGAATCGATATTTGACGGTTTTCGTTAGTGTATGAAAAACAGTTGGATTTTTCAAAGCACGTGTACATCTTCTGGCTTCACATATGATGATCAAACCCCAAATGTTTTCTATACCCAATTGAAATCCATCAAATATCGATTCATTTTTAATTATGTTTACCCCAACATTGATTATATGCTAGTTGTTTTCAAATGCATGTAGGAAATTTGATGGATATTTTATAAAAAGAAGACACGTCAGTAACTTTAGTGTTCAGATTTTATTTATAAAAAATAAAGTTTTATGAAGGATGAGAATAATAAATGCGTCTGACTCAATGGTTTGGCTGCTTTGTGTGCTTTCTTGCTAATTTCGGTGGTGCTTTCGTCCATTACCTCACATGCTTTTTATATTTTCAAATATATTTCATATCATATATTGTTGAAGTGTTACTTTCCAATAAATTTATGAAATGTTAAACGTGTTCGTTTTATCAAGATGAAATTTCAGTGTAGTTATGAGATTCAATTACATCCCTTGATGGTTATACATGTAGCTTATGTACGTACATGTAGTATTAAGAAAGTGTAACGTTGGCAATACATAGATGTAACACGGGTAACAATGTTAAAATACGTGCCTGAAATTGTAAACTGCGATGTTACAAATGTTACGCATGTTACAATAAAACTTCAGAAAATGACTGTGAAAAGCAACGAGCTTATTTAGATAGTAACACGGAAGTGTACCATTAGCAATACATAGATGTAACACGGGTAACAGTGTGAAATACGTGCCTGAAATTGTAAACTGCGATGTTACAAATGTTACGCATGTTACAATAACATTTCAGGAAATGACTGTGAAAAGCTAAGAGCTTATGTAGATAGTAACTCGGTAGTGTAACATTAGCAATACATAGATGTAACACGGGTGACAGTGTTAAATACGTGCCTGAAATTGTAAACTGCGATGTTACAAATGTTACGCATGTTAAATAACATTTCAGGAAATGACTGTGATAAGCAAAGAGCTTATGTAGATAGTAACACGGAATTGTAACTTTAGCAATACATAGATGTAACACGGGTAACAATGTTAAAATACGCGCCTGAAATTGTAAAGTGCGATGTTACAAATGTTAAGCTTGATACAGTAACACTTCAGAAAATGAATGGGGAAAACTCATCGTTAATGTATGTAGTATTAAGGAGTGTAAAATTTGCGATTCTTAGATGTTGCACGATTTACAGTGTCAAAAACACGAGGCTGCCCGAATTCGTGAAATGCATTGTTACAAATGTTACGCATGTTACAGTTACATTTCAGAAAATGACTGGGAAAAGCTGATAGCTATTGTTAATAGTAAAAACGAAATGTAACATTAGCGATACATTATGTTACTCGGATTACAGTCTCACAAATAAGTGCCCGAAGTTGTCAAGTGCGATGTTTCAAGTGTTACACATGTTACAGTAACATTTCAGTAAATGACAAGAACAGACAATTGCAAAATTAAGAAGAACACTCAGCATATTTCTTAAGTGAAACATACATGTTATATAGGTTATGGTGTTAAAAATTACACAGAGATGTTTGAAATTCGATGTTACCAATGTTTGTACGCATGTTCTAGTAACATTTCAGAAAATGAAAAAAAAAGATATTCGCAAAGTTAATATGAACACGCAACATGTAACTTGTTAATAAGTGATAAACAGAAGTTAAAAACGTTACGATATTAAAATGTGTTAGAAATAAAAACAGATGTTTGAAATATAATGTTAAAATTTTACGCATGTTACAATTACAGTAGTACGTCGGGTCCTGAAAAATTCTGGGCCAATCTTGTGCTCTATATGTAATCCTTTTGCCATGCCTGCTTTGAACGTTCTGTGTGTTGAAGGGGACGAAAATGCTAATAACATAGGGAGATCGCCAAACGAGTTACCTCCTTTAAAACTGAAGAGATGTTTTGCAGTGTTCAATATCAGCTGGATCCCGTTAAAGATGCGTAGTGATATAGAAGAAACAGGAACCAGATACCAGAAAAATTCACAGCCATACAATCATTATTTGTAACGGAGTATCAGCTGACTTTCTACTTAACCATAATCAGTTATATTTTATAGCATTGCTTTTATATACTCTCCTTTCACGTTTATCGATAAAAAAATTATCAAAGTCTCAATAACGGCAAAATGCTATTCAATGAAACTTTGCACAAAGTAATGTCACTTATGTATCTTTATGCAGCATATGGTAAAGCACACTGCTTAGGTGGTTTCGCTGTTTTCATAGCAAGTTCGTATCGTACATCCGACCGCCCGTAGCCGATCCGGGTGTACGGATATTCGCGCTTTTAACCTATTGCTACTTCAAACAAAGTCAAATGAACGCTAACATTAAAATGCGGTAATTAGGGTTAAGACAGAAACAGATTGTTTGATATGATAATTTATACAGTGTATTTGACTATCATTCGCCATCAACTGCATTGCACTGATTCGTTAACGTTAGTGAGAATCAAACAATAGCCATTAAACTAAAAGCAATTCAGACAATTTGAAAACTGATCAAAGTCACACAAAAAGAATACAACGACGTAAAACAACAAGTGTAGTAGGAAAATGAGAGTTCGAGGCCACCCCCTGAGGCCATTTTAAACAATAGCACAGCACAAATTAGACAATAGCACAGCAAAAACGGGACAATAGCACAGCTCGCGGATTGTCAATGGAGGGATTAACACAGCAATTTTATATTTAACGACCGGGTGAACAATAATTTAAATGGAATCATTTAAAATAATTTTATATTAAATAAAACTCATTTGAAAATGAATTATTGTTATTATTATTATTATCATTATTATTATTATTATTATTTATTATTATTATTATTATTTTAGCAGATATATTCGATAACAATAAAAGGATTCACATTTATTTACAACAAAACCTCATTGAAGTGAGTATTACAAAAAAAACTCACTGAAGTGAGCTTTATTCACTCTTTCCCGTTAAATTAATGAAATGGTTTCTTCTTATTAACGATTTAATCCAGTTCATTCATTGTGCACAGGGGTGTTTTTCAGAAATTAATTAACTGAATCCTGAACTGTGTGTAGACCCAGAGCAGATGCAAACATTCGGATCAGCTTTTCTTTTTATTATTATTATTTAAGCAGATATATGCGATAACGATAAAAGGATTCACATTTATTTACAACAAAAACTCAATGTTACAGACATCAATAAGTTCAAAATTAAAGTCATTTGAAGGAAGGAGAAAATGTTTAAAAAGTGAATCAGGAGTTATCATTCTTAATGTCACAGACTGCTTTGTTAAATGCTTGTGATGCATTTCATTTAGTTCATAGGACAATTACTTTCAAAACTATAGGCAATATTAGGTTTCTTATTAAAGTTGGGGTTCTACCGGACGCCGACGCCGCCGACGCCGCCACCGGACAATGGGATCCCTATGTGTGTACCTGCTGTCGCAGGCGACACAAACACAACTAAATATAAATGCAACTGTTGTTATAGCACTTTATCGCTTCAGTTGACCTTTTTCATTTAAATTATCCTGTGGCCTTCTTTATAAAAGAAATAAGACACAGCACGCACGTTATACTTATACTAAACATATATTTTTGATAAAGAAGAATGTTGAATATTTGGTACAAAAATGCATACAGATGTACAATTTTAAAGTCTTTGTTTACACTTTTACAAATGATCATTTAAGCTGGCAGAATAAATAAAGAACGTCCTAACCTCTGCTTTATATTAAGTTAAAAATAAAAGAAACAAAAATGAAAAATGAAATCACGAGCATGCAATTAATAAATCATATTGACCTCATTAATTCAGTAATCCGGTAATAGAAACGTAGATGGAAACCATCATTTTAGCATGGTGTTAAATGCCATAATAATACTAGTAGTACACTGTTTAAAGCAGATAAAATTGATGAAGTGAAAGTATGTTCTTTTACAGTGGATGGCATTGGTGTCGAACTAACTATAGGATTACGTAGTAAATTTTAGCCCCCATTTTAATTTATCTGCCATTTCCCTCACAGTTTTTCAGTTTGTATTAACTGCTGCGAAAAAGTGTATGCGACATGGCGAAAACCGAGCTATTTATAAACTACACAGAGCCATCTTAGCATATACGACGTCGTATGTTGGGTCTGAGAAACGAGAACGTTACGATGCTCTTCCAGACAATGAAACAATGACAACTTAGTTTCATCGTTGCACTGTCGTAATCTTTGTCGCAACTTAACGATACGAGAAATTTTCGAGACAACCACCCTTGGTCTTCCTGAAATATGTCTTTAAAGAATGTGACACAAAACTTGTGAAAAGTCACCAAGGTGGCACTTCGGTTAGTCCTTAAATAACGAAATATTAAATAGATTATCTATATGTTTTATGCGGACGTTCGACTATTATACTGCAGTTATTAAACATTTCATTTCCTCATTTTCAAAACAAATAATGAGATTACAAACTTTACCTTTCTAATCAGATTCTTCGGGGATCAAATAACAGTTGTTAGATACCTTTAAGTTAACGAATTTACCCAAATGCACCCCAAAATGACGATGTTACACGTAAAGGAAGGAACACGCGTACATTCAAGTGACTTACCAAAATGGAACATCGAGTAAGAAATTTGGTGATGAAAAGGATTTAAATCAATAAAATCATCTTTCTTGCAATTCAATAAATGACAATAAACACGGTTATTCGAACAATGTCAAGGTACTAATGTTCTAACTACACCGATCAAAAATTTTAAATTTCTCCGCATATAAATGGAGTACAGTCTTCAAATTTGAAACATAACAAGATGCAACATTTTTACTTCTTTTTCTGAAATTTGCTTTTACATCCCTTTGTGCGTTCTTAAACCAATGACATTTAACAGAGGTGAGGACAAAACCAAAAGTCACAAAATTTACCGTAGCTTTTGCAAAGAGGATATACAGAAAACGGCAAAAACAGCTTAAAAGTCTTCTGTGTAACATCTAAACAATCGCATTATTGCAGAATTGCATAGAATTGTTCAAAATTACTAAAAAAATCCATATTTAAACAACGAGACATGAATTTTCGTTTTTGGAGAATATACCCACTACCGACAATTTTGTAACTTTTGGGTTTTACCCCTACCTGGAGTAAATGCCAGTGGTTTCTAAACGCTTGAAGAGAATTTAATAATTGTTTCACACAAAGAAGTGGAAATGATGTGTCTTACTATATTTCCAGTTTGAAGTGTATATCCCGAATCCTTGATGAGAAATTTAGAAAATATGATCGGTGTAGTTAGAACATTGGTTAAGTGTAGTATTTATATATATATTTATACGAGCAGTAAACGTGACACTAGTTTCTTGTTATTTGATGAGGTGTTTTCTTCAAACTGATAAAATCAAAGATTTTATAATCAGATGGCTAGTTTCGCACTTATGCCTAATGGATATTGCTATAAATACAGCACACACTCTAGTGTCGTTACTTTACATTCAGCAGTGCGAAACTTTGTTTGAAAGTCATATAAACAATTGTTAGTGACGGAAATGGCGCTACTTAATATTTTCACGGTGGCATTAGTATTTGCTGGCTATCTACGTGTTGGTAAGTATATTGTAATTTTAGTTATTGATATTGTTTAAAGAACAAATATTAATTGTGTATTTTAGGTTACTTTAAGTAGACATTTATGCGATAAATACAAATTAACGATTGCAAATAATGAAAATTAATGTCAACAGTAAATCTTTATAACGGAATCTTGTGTCTTATAAATATAGAACCTTAACGAACAATAAAAAATTTTAAATGAACAAATGCATTAATTAATTATTTAATTAATTAATAAGTGCATTAATGAATTAATTAATTATTTATTAATGCCTTAATTAATTAATTAATTAATTAATCAATTAATTAATGCAATTAAATCAAACTTAATTATTATTACTATCCCGAATAGTCAAAAGTATTGCAAATATTTGCACAAAAAATCAAAAGTAATTACACGCGTATTCAACATTCTTTTTTGAAATCGTTTCCCGACAAGCTAAATTATGAGTTTGCTGTCCAAAACCATTTCCAGAAAAGTTAAATTATGAGTTTCTTGTCCGAGACCGTTTCCTGGCAAGATAAATTAGGAGTTTATTGTCCGAAATCACTTCCCGACAACAATGGTCAGAAGGTTCTTGTCCGACTTTGCTCTGAAACATAATAAGATCATTGGTTGCAGTCGGACACAGTTTATGAAACATGAAAATATATACCGGTAATCGGTTCGTTTACTGAAAGTAGTATGTTTTATGACATTAGATTGGTTATTCACCAAGCAAGCAGAGCGCTTTTGGAAAGCCTTAAAGAATTTACAGATGTATATATCTCCCAAAAGAGAAGTTTGTTAAAACACTATATAAAATTTACACTCTTTAAGTTCAAATGTCTTTTGACACGTGTCTTTTAGGAAGAAAAATACAGAACTGGTAAATAGCCTAATTTACATCCATATTTAATGTCATTAAATGTTTTCATAACATAAACAACCTTAACTTTATCTAAGGGTAACTATGGATGTCACTTAGGCTATCAAATTTGTCTGTATTTTTATTGATAAATGGCAAGTGTTTATAGTGAAATTACAGATGGTTTTACAAATAACGTGTATGTAGGTATTATTATAAAATACTTTTCAGAGCGTCATTAGCTATGCTTGCGATCTCGCATATTTCCATTAAAAACTTTTCTAGGGAAAATTTGCAAATGGTTAAAACAAAAATAAGAAGGCATTCTTGTTATACGTAGATCTACATAACCGTATAAACAAACCAGTATGCGTATTGTTCATTAAATTTCGTAAAGGTAATTGGAAAAACACTGGACTAGTCCGATTTTACGCGTTGAGCCGTGAATGTACTTTTGTATTAATAGATTTTTGGAATATTCCACAAAATAGGGAAGTTAGACATTTCCATCATAGCTAGTAAATAAATGTAAAAGTTCTACGTCTCTGAATCAAAAGGTTTCATGGCCGTGACAGTAACGCATCTGATTTATAATAATTTAGCATAAGGGTTGTGTGTTCGAATCCCATGAGAGAATTTCTTTCCTACCTGTTTTTAATGCGATTTTTAATACACTCATGCATACACCGACAAAAATGTGATTACACCGTGCAAATTTCGAGTAAGCTTTCATCAAACAGGTTGATAAGATCGAAGTTTTCTCAATAAATGTTTTTGGACGTTGTCAAAAAAATGATGATGTAAAGAAAAGAAAGAGAATGTAATGTTCCATTTACTACAATTCTTTACAAAACGTCAGATTCACAGTTGTCCGCGCCCCTTCGGTGCAGAGGTTTAAGGGGTCGCTGCAAGCTGCCCAACAAAATATATATTGTTAGAAAATTTAATTAACATGAACAAAATTAAAAGGCAATTGCAAAATTAAAGATAAAACAACTATAAAAATAAAATCATATCTTGTGAACTAAATTAAATGATAAAAAGCAAATGAAAGACAAAAATAAAAACAGTTACAGTTATTGGGTTCGAACTTGCAATGTTTTGCATCATAGCCCGAGATCCTAACCCACTGAGCTATTGCGTCGTGACTGAATATCTGCTGCCTTGAACAGGTTTTAATGTCGTGTAAGTGAAGTAACCTAACGGTAACACTGCAAATTGATGCACTTTACCTATTAAGGACTATAACAGTGGACTTGTCCGAAAGGTCACAGCTCACGGGTCAAAATCGAACTATACATAACTATCGAATAAATTGATATATTTGTTCACTCCGTACGTCAGTTAGTTGTGGTGTATTGGTATACATGCCTGAATACCGATCTGAAGGTCTTTGGTTCGAATCCTTAGATACACCATTTTATGAAAATACACATTTTTAAATTTACTTGTAAAATTCATTTGAAATTGTTTTACTACACGTACATCTGGTTTAGAATACCTTGTAAATGGTGTTTTTCTACAATTTTATTTGTGACATTATGCAATCGTATAGGCTATTAATGCATAAACGCAAAATATTCAGTTATAAAATACTACACACTACACAGATAGTATACACAGAGAAATAATAGTCTATACGAGTTTTAAAAGAATGACAATTTTAAAATTAAAAAAAAAAATAAGTGGCTTAATACGTCTTTATTCTTGAATTGAAACACCTCAACCGACAGCGCCAAGCGGGCTTATTACATCTTGTAGCTAGGACCGTTTCAAATTGGTTATATACATACACATCAATTTAAATTTAGATCGTAAAGTTAACGAAATGTACCAACTATAGGGTCAAATGCAAGAGTGCCAGGTCAATATTGTTGGACAATAGATGTTTAAGACTGCATATGGTAGATTAGTTATCAAAATTACAAAGTTTGGATGATTCTTAATAGATATTTATGGTGGTAGTTTGTTTTGTTGTTGTTTTGTATATACCACTTTACTATATGAGTAAACGCTAAACGAGATAAAATAAGATTTAATTGCTCTTAACATACAGATCCAATGTTTTCTTCTTCAAGATTTTGCGTTTGCTGTAATAAAATAATTGTCATTTGATTTATTATTTTGTTTCAGACGCTGTCAATATGTGTCAAGTCTGCATCAATGCGCCTGCAGACCTCACCCTAGCAGCTGGCTCCCCTTTAGTTTGGGATACTTTTATCGAGAATCAAGATGTCAAACTATGTGTTGACGACGCAAAGTCCATAAAAGCAACCACGAACATGATAGTCAGGGCCTCTCTTCAAGCGTTGGTTCACAATCCATACCATTGCTACTTCACGTTCTATTTTGGAAGCAAAGCCAGCCCAGTCGGTTGCCTTATATCAGGTTATAACATAACCGGAGGTCACTACACTCAAGGCAGTTGTGAAGCAATGGGTAACCTTGCTGTGAATGATGACCTTATTGTCAAAGTTGGTGCCGCACAAGGGTCTTGGCCATGTATTTTGCGAAGCAACTCCTTCATTTGTTTGTCAGCCATGGAAATTCCAGCAGCAGCAGTAGTAATGTACCGGTAGTAGGTGAAGGAGCAATTGTAGGACCAGCAATTTAGGAGGAGGCGGCGGAACGAATGAACTGAATCCGAAATATACATACATGTAACTTACCTCAATACGACTAGAATTGAAAATAAAAAAGAAATACTTAATATATATTTCATTCTATATAGCCTATGTATTCTGCTTATTGTATAAACCATCGATTGTACAACCTGCATAACTGTTTACAACGGACAGACTACGAGAGAGTGCACTTAAACCAATTTTCACCCTCAGGCTAGTGGCAATTGTATTTGCCATCGACTGTGCAAACTGCACAACTGTTTTCAACTAACAGGCTACGAAGATGCCTATAAACCAATTATAAACAATTATCTGATATCTATCAACATGTCTTTCTCTTTCGCTAATTTATTTCTGTTATAACTTGTGTAACAGCATGATCAATTAATAACATCACTGCAATTATAAAAAAAAATATGTTGTCGTTACTTTATCATCTTTAAAAACATGTTATCGAGATTTTAATAAACGAAAGAAAAGTATAGTTGTTTTTTTTTTAATTTTTATCTCATTTGCAGACAAAACAGCCTTAAGTGATATTTTAGCATGATTGAGCTGTAGTTCTTAACAAAAGCAATAAATTATTGTTAAATATGTATTACCAAAAGTAAATAGAGTCGCGGCGCATTTATTGTCAAATCCAGAAGCAACATCTTTGACATTATCAAACGTAGTATAAGTGATTATTTAACGAAGATCCTATTAGCAAACCTCCTTACCAAAAACCTGGAATATGCATATCAGGAATGACCACATCCAGCAGACACAGCCTCCCCACACAGCTAAAAGGTAGAGTGGAAAAGAGAACATGGTATTACAATAATCAGTTTCAAAACGGACGCCAAAAACAATTAACAAAAGTGAGAACCCGAGGGGTTACCGCCTTGGAACGGTCAGTGTCAAAACAATTTGTCACTGGGGGTTTAAACCAGGTTCTAGGGTGCACCAACCTCACACTTGCCCAAACAGGTTCTCATATCACAAAACAAGTACAAGTTGTCTTGATGAAATAAATCCAACCCACCTATCGGCTCAACAATGTTGCATGCAAAAGCACACAAACATATAAAACATATGAAGGTAATAGCATTGCAAAACCAAAGGGCGGGTACTCAGTGTTCTTACCGAGACCAGAGCTCCTGGAGTAAAATCAGCAAGAACACGATGACAGGGATAAAAGAAATCTTTAAAGCGATCAGGATCGGGAAGTTGCATGAGAGTTATAATAAATAGTATAACAATTATGCGGAGTTTTTGTCATCAACTTTATTATGTGAAATGAACAGACTTAGTTGAGGCTCTTCTTGAAATACCCTTATCTTTTCTCCCCTTTCACCTGCACTAACAATTACCACCATGAGGCAAATATCCACAGGGGAGCTAAGCAAGGTTTTTTTTAATTTCTGACAATTTCTTCGTAATTATAATGCAACATACTTTATTGGTTTAACGACTAAGAAATAAAATTAATGGAAGTTTTCATCTTAAAGAATTTTTTTTATTTCGTCTACGTCTCCTGAAAAGATATGCTCTTTATTAGTTTAGACACATATTATGTTAGACGACAGCAATTTGAAGAAAACACTGGTTGTTGGGCTGTACTACTTTAACAATTCACATATTTGCGTTTATATTTCGTGATCCATGCGTTCATACGACGCATTTCCAACAACGCTTTAAAATTATGGCGGTTATTTCGCTGACTTAAATAAATCTGTTTAAAAATGTGAATATAAAGTTGTTAATTCCCATGTATCAGACAATGAAGTGCATGTGACTATATAAAAATAACGATACAGATTTTTGTTGAAAACTTTAATAATGTTATTGTAATAAAGAGTTATAATGACCATAAATAGTACAATTCAGAATCAATAGGTAACAACTCTGTATCCTTTACTATACTTTAAAAATTGTAGTCAAAGTTATTGTTAACTAGATAATCATCTCTTCAATGACCAACCCAATAATTGCTGATATGGTTGAGTAATTTTTTGCATATTAAGTAAGTAAATAACTACGAACATGTGCTGTTATTAAGAAGTAGACAACTGAGAAATAGCTTTATCTAATACTGAATTTACTGTCGAGTCATCAATACATGTAGTTTATGGTTCTGTCGTTGCAACCGTTGCAGCGTCTCGCACTGCCAGTTAAACTTCAAGTTCTTGCTCCTGGTTAAATGATTCAATTAGGTCCATGATCAGTCAGATCTAAATCTTATTTTCGTTTATTGGTACCGTTTCGATCTGACATTATCTATAAGGTATACACTCAAAGTTTAAATTGGTCATCAATTGAATATGTTTACAATGTGAGCTGGTTTCGCTACTTCCCATGTGAAGAGAGTTGTGTTTGTTTTCTAAAATGAAGAAAATACCATTTACGAGTCCCACTGTTAAAATAAGAACAGTCACTAATTGAAAGGAACTTTAAATGTCATTTATTTAAATAAAAATGATGTAATAAAATAAGTTTAGTTTATTTTTCATACTAACGAGGTGTACTGATAAAACAAAATAAGCAATGATGAGCGATATTCTAGTTGCTTGACATTTTATTGCATGAAATGCATTTTAGCAAACTTTGGGATAAATCTATCCAAACTATTCCAAAGTCAATTATGACAAGAAAAAAGCTTTACCTGAAGTCATGAAGACTGCTATAGACAAATGATCACAAATAAAGATTAAAGTCAATGCCATTGTAATGAATGAATACAAACAAAAAGTGACCAGTTAGAACTTTCAATGAGTGTATGGATATCAAATACATGCAGTGAAAATAGAAACTATATGCAATTTTAAAAATTTTCTGAATTGTTTTATATTTCCCGGTTAGCTTAATCGGTAGCGTACATGGAACTGAATGGCTTAGGGTTCGATGCTTCCCAGTAGAGGCTATATCATATTAAGTTAAAGAAGGCTATATTGGTGCATAAGGAATGAAAAAAACGAATAAGCAACATTTTACAACTTGTATAATTATGTTTTATCACAGGAACCCGATTTTTTGTTTCAATCACCCCGATCTCACATATATGACGTTTGACCCTATATGCATATATAATAAACACAAGGAATGCAACGTAGTCGTACCCCACCCACTAACCCGTTATAAGAATTTTCCATCTGCAGCCTTGACACGGAGTTTTTTCGATGGTCAAACATTTGAACAAAATAAAAATCTATTATAATCAATCATAGCTCCTTAATAATAGTCATTCTGGAATCTGTTATCAAAAGTTTATTTCATTGGCATTCTTTATTTTGCGTCTACTGCATTTTGTGACGTCACTTAGTTCTACACCGGGGCGGTCACTGTTGGCAAGAGAAGAATGTCTTAATATTATTAATTTTAGAAATTAATCTTTTAATTGTGACTAAGAACTTTATTAAACACTCTCATAATAATATAATATAATAATATAAAATATAATAATTTAAGAAACACACAATTCTGTTTTGAATTTATTTTCACTTTTACTGTTGTTATTTAGCAGACAACTAATGAACAATGTTTGGCATGTCAACTTATTTTCAAACAAATAGTTAATGATGAAATCGTTTTGCCTGCTTCTGATAAGAGATTCGCCTGATAATAGAACGAAAACAAAATATTATACATAAATACATACTTTTTTTTAATTACGAACTTAACGTTATTTGTTATTTACGTTATTTATAGAAGTATTCTTGTTTGGACCGGTTTTAAACCTAGTTTTAATATGTATGTTGGTCATAACTACATACTTTCGACCATGCTGCCCGTCAGACAGCTCAAATGGGAAGAACTAAATAGAAGCACAGTGTTTGCGTTACTGCAATAAACGCTTGATATACATAAAACACAATGAGATAATAGATGAACAGTCATCTACTGTGATGAAACGAGGCTGAATAGTATCAATATTTATTCCAAGCACGGAACAGCAAACCATAAAGTTAACTTTATTCTTAAACGGTAAACAATCGTAAGTCTAAAATATACCCTTCTTTCACCTACTTCATGTATGTACTTAAAGTACAATGGCAGCCTGTGTTTTCATGTTGTGGCGACACTGACATGCATACAATTATTTTATTTTTACAACCTTTAAGGGTGTATGATTACATTCTATTTAAATTGACACTTCATTTGCAAAACTTAATCAAACAAATTGAAATTTAAAAGAAGCCTTTTGCACTTTTAACTGACTTAATGGTAAATTTACAAGTAAAGGTCTGTTTTAATCGATAAATACTACAAATGCAAATTAATTAGTAATAAACAATTTAGGTTTTACTGAAAAATCTATTGTAGATTCATTGAAAACACGGACAAGCTTTAAAATTCATATTTTCATTTCAACTTTTTAAACTAAAGCTTATCTTTATTTGAAAATTTCGAAATAAGCATATATTTTATTCACGTATCGCACATCTGGCACATATGTTTCTTACGTTGTTTTGCTATATTATTCATATGAAAAATCAATAAAGGTCGCACGGAATTCATGACCTTGGTACAACCAGATTGAGAAGAATTTTAAATATGGTAAATGTATGTCCTTGAGTTGATTTTCTGTATCAAGAGATAACCATCGCTTCTTTACCTTTGATGGAGAGGCACTATGTAAACTAGTGCTTGCACAAGACTACAATGCTCGTGTAATGACAATACAACTTCAATCAGTTGTATTATACCAGCTTAAAATTGTAAACATGAGATTATGGTTCAGTTAAATGAAAATTTTACCCACCTGTTCATAAAAGATAGTTTTATATCAGAAAGACTCTGTTCACGATGCCTAAATATTTAATTTTGAAGGTTAAGTACCCTAGGCTTCAAGTATGATGTGCAGAAATTGTAACGTTTATTGGTGTAAATATTGAGTTGCGCTTAACCCGGGGCTAGGCGGCCCGGGGAGAAATATGCATTTACATAACTGCATGAACAGGCTCAGTCTAACAGAACCTGCAATGTGTTCATATTGTCGTGTTCGGTGGCGGCTTTCAAAGTTCCGTTTTCATCTATTTTATTACATTGCATCAGACGAGTTTGCAGCATGATTGCCAAGATATTTCAGATGTCAATGCTGATGTAAATAGTTTAATAACAGATAAAATGAGAAACGATGTATCCGAATATCAATGGGGCAGCGTTGCACATGATTATCAATGGGGCAGCGTTGCATATGATAATCAATTGGGCGGCGTTGCATATGATTATCAATAGGGCAGCGTTGCATATGATAATCAATAGGGCAGCGTTGCATATGATTATCAATAGGGCAGCATTGCATCTGATTATCAATGGGACAGCATTACATCTGATTATCAATAGGGCAGCGTTGCAAATGATTATCAATAGGGCAGCGTTGCATCTGATTATCAATGGGGCAGCGTTGCATATGATTATCAATTGGGCGGCGTTGCATATGATTATCAATGGGGCGGCGTTGCATATGATTATCAACAGGGCAGCGTTGCATCTGATTATCAATGGGGCAGCGTTGCATATGATTACCAATAGGGCAGCGTTGCATATGATTATCAATAGGGCAGCGTTGCATCTGATTATCAATGGGGCAGAGTTGCATCTGATTATCAATTTGGCAGCGTTGCATATGATTATCTATGGGGCAGCATTGCATCTGATTATCAATGGGACAGCATTACATCTGATTATCAATAGGGCAGCGTTGCAAATGATTATCAATAGGGCAGCGTTGCATCTGATTATCAATGGGGCAGCGTTGCATATGATTATCAATTGGGCGGCGTTGCATATGATTATCAATGGGGCGGCGTTGCATATGATTATCAACAGGGCAGCGTTGCATCTGATTATCAATGGGGCAGCGTTGCATATGATTACCAATAGGGCAGCGTTGCATATGATTATCAATAGGGCAGCGTTGCATCTGATTATCAATGGGGCAGAGTTGCATCTGATTATCAATTTGGCAGCGTTGCATATGATTATCTATGGGGCAGGATTGCATCTGATTATCAATAGGGCAGCGTTTCATATGATTATCAATGTGGCAGAGTTGCATCTGATTATCAATTTGGCAGCGTTGCATCTGATTATCAATAGGGCAGCGTTGCATATGATTATCAATAGGGCAGCGTTGCATCTGATTATCAATGTGGCAGAGTTGCATCTGATTATCAATTTTGCGGCGTTGCATCTGATAATCGATGGGGCTGCAGCGTTGCATCTGATTATCAATGGGGCGGCGTTGCATCTGATAATTAATGGGGCGGTGTTGCATATGAATACATGTATCAATGGCGATGAAGAAGAAACCATAGTTTCCTGCAAGTCACTTCCAGCAAGCATGGTTGGCTTTGTTCAAACTTTTTATGCAAAGGATAACTTAAGATATGACTAACAAGCATTTGATGAAAGTTAGGATAGTAGGGACACAGCACCCAACAATTTTAAGACTGTTATAAGAGTCATTTTGTCAGAGACCGGCTCAAAAAATTATATTGAGGTTGCTACTTGGCAGATAGCCCAGATGTTTTTAATCATGTAACACAAGAAACTGATTATATGCTGATAACTGTTCTAACTGGTTTGTCAGGTGGAGATGTATTTATTTCTTACATTACAGGAAAACTTTTCTCAAAATAATTTAAGAAACACACAATTCTGTTTTGAATTTATTTTCACTTTTACTGTTGTTATTTAGCAGACAACTAATGAACAATGTTTGGCATGTCAACTTATTTTCAAACAAATAGTTAATGATGAAATCGTTTTGCCTGCTTCTGACAAGAGATTCGCCTGAAAATAGAACGAAAACAGAATGTTATACATAAATACATACTTTTTTTAATTACGAACTTAACGTTATTGTTATTAACGTTATTTATAGACTGAAGTATTCTTATTTGGACCGGTTTTAAACCTAGTTTTAATATGTATGTTGGTCATAACTACATACTTTCGACCATGCTGCCCGTCAGACAGCTCAAATGGGAAGAACTAAATAGAAGCACAGTGTTTGCGTTACTGCAATAAACGCTTGATATACATAAAACACAATGAGATAATATATGAACAGTCATCTACTGTGATGAAACGAGGCTGAATAGTATCAATAATTATTCCAAGCACGGAACAGCAAACCATAAACTTTATTCTTAAACGGTAAACAATCGTAAGTCTAAAATATACCCTTCTTTCACCTATTTCATGTATGTCGTGCAACAACACATAAAGTTTGATTCTGTGCAGCTTGAGCATGTTGTCGGCCCCACAGCGTTTCGGTAAGGTCTGGTGGATGTACATCCCTCATTCTCAAGCACACATACGCAATCCGCATCTGTATTGACATGATTGTAATACATTACAATGTAAGCAACTTTACATCGTTTTAGAACTATATAAAACTATTTCTGTACTCAGGCAATGCGCTGAGCTTGATCTGTAAACAATAAGGTAAACTTTTGTAACCACTTTTATATAATTATGGAAAGTTTTCCATTTTGAATGTGTATATGTTTTTTACACTTTTTAAGACTTTTTTAGAATTATTTTGTATCGGTATTCGCATTCTTATCTTTGGAATGTTTCTGATTATTTATATTATGACAATTATGACTATATAAATTAAATGTAAGTTCGACCTAGTTTTATATAATTGGTATATTGATTGTGATTCAGATAATCTTTGATCAACTTGCTATTTCTATTTATTTTACATTTTTCATCTTTGGGCACCCCGTTGCTGCCACAAAAACAATCAACGCCAGACTCGGAGAAATATAAGTTTTCTACACAGCGAAATAGATGGATAGAGAGCTGAGGACTATAATACGACATTTATTACAATTTGATACAACAAACAAAATAAATAATAGGAAAATCTTAGGGACCATCGCCTTTGAAGGAGCAGTTTCTACTCGAGTTTTGAACTAGGTTCTACAGTGCACTATCGTCAAGCAAGCCACGCCAGGTTCTAATATAAACAAACATCTGCACTTTGTTTTTGGATAATTTTCCTCCAATCCACCCACTACCATCAAAATCTACATCATTACCAACAACACCAATAACTGTAATATAATTACTCTGCAAGTTATGCCCCTTTTTCCACTGTTCCTTTTTTCACTTATATTTTCACTTAAGTGCACTTCATCGATAACTTTGCAAATACTTAAGGTATCAACTTCAAACTTCCATTATATTTTCATTTCAGTTCTTTTTCTGTAATGTCTCTAATAAGAAATTACTAACAAGTTTTCTAACAAATCCAGAAATATTTCATAGTTATTCCCCTATTCAGTTTTATATTTATGGTACATTAAGGAATTATTTCTGTTGTTTGAAATGAATTTCTCCCTTACCATTCACTTGTTAAAATTTTTCCTGATTGCACATGAATGTATGGCCAAAGTTTTTAGCAAAAAGATACATATTCGATAAAAAAAATGTTTAGAAGAGAGCAACAGTATTACTTCAGCAAAAATATGATGGAAAATAAAGGTTTCGTATCAGTGATGTATAAGATTTTTGTAGAAAAAAGAATTTTGTTTCATTGCAGTCAACTGTGGTATAACAGTTATACTGTACTGCTTTTAAATTATTGAGGTAAAAAAGGGTTTTGTTAGTGTAGTATAAGGTTTTGTTTTATTGTAATTTAAGGTTTTTTTTATAAATTCAAGTGTATAGATTGTGTTTTATGGGGAAAAATGGTTTATTTTAGATTAGTATGACGGTTTTGTTTCCTTGTAGTATAGGGGTTTAAGCTTTATTGTGGTATAACGGTTTTTTAATGTATTGTAAGAGGTTTGTTTCATTGTAGTATAAGGGTTTTGTTCATTTTAGTTTTGTTGTTGTTTGTTTTTGTTATTTGTTGTTTTTGAGTTAAACCTGCACAATTCAAATTTTATTGTTAACCTGACTTTGAAGTTAATAAATCATGACATTATAAATCATTTCATTTTAACCCCAAGGGTTCTCTATGCCGTTAATTGTTTGTGGCGTCTTATTTGAATCGACAGACTTATAACAACATGCTCTCTTTTCTTCTTTTCTTTTTCGGTGCGTGCTGTGTTTTGTGAGTGTGGCGATTCCTGATAAGCATATTTCACCTTTTTATGTGTGATTTGGAGCGCAGTCTACATGTAGTTAATGTAGCCCGTTATTTTATTGAATAATACGCTCTTTTACCCTGATGTTCGAATTCCAACGCAAACACACGCAAGAGCTCTCAATAAATATTTTTAATTTTTAATAAATTTTAAAAGAATGAAAGATAATTCACTTATTATAAAATATTTTTAAATGGAAAATACTGAGTATAATTATTCACATTTCATTTAATTAACAATTATGGTGCAAGTTTAATATCTTTTGGAACGATTCCGAATATCCATGTCAATGTAACTAGAAGCTCTTTTAATTGAATAGAAATAGTACTACATGTACCAAATATATTAAATTTGTTATCAGACCTAGTTTACAACCCTTAATTATACAATTTGTTTTCCGACAGTTCAAGCAAGTCACTAATGTTTTTTGGCACTCAAAAAGATATTTGCACCTGTATTCAAAGGATAGCCAATTAAGCGTTTGAAATAAGTCTCATTTAAGAGATTATAAGTGTTTTCTTAGTATAAGATGTGATGTTCTGTTTAAAACTGTAGTTATTCTTTTTAGTTCAAGTGTATTTTGCATTGAGTCCATTAATCTCATCTGAAACATATAAGAAGCGTCAAATCTGTTTGTTTCCCTATTTAGTGAGAAAGTGAAATATGCATATCAGGAATCGCCACTCTCACAAAACACAGACTCCCCACGCAGCGAAGAAGAAGAGAGGAAGAGAGAGCATGTTTGTTATAAGTATGTAAATTCAAAAGAAAAGATAAATAATAATCGTGGAGTGATTGCGAAACAGTTCTATCTGCTTTCTTATTTATTATCAGTTATTAACCTTTTCACTGTTTCTTATGTTTCCTTCCTTGTCCGGTTTTTTTTCCTAAATATTAATTTTGTAAGGATTCTAGAAAACTAAAAGATGAAAATGGAATTTGAAATCCATCATAAAATTTAAATTCTAGATTTCCGTGAGCCTATGAAATGCAATATACCAAAACCACTCTGAATAAAAGTGGAGAAAAAATATTTAAAATTACATACTATTTCTTCTCGTAAATACTTTTTTGTAAATCAAATTTTAGAGAAAAACGTGACATATACCTTTCTTTTAAATTACTTAAGACATATCTAAAACAAAAAAACACGACATTTTAGTCAAACTTTATGGAACTTCACGGAAAAAGAGCTAGTAGTAGTATCCTTAAAAAAACTATTTGCCTAAAAAATAGAAGAGTGTTTTTAAATATCTCACTAAAATTCTTTATAAAAAAAAGATTCCGAATGTCAGATAGAAAGCGCAATGTTTTGTTCGTTTGAGGACGTTTTGAAGTAATTTTATTGTAAATACTTTCTCTATTTGATAAAATTCTGAGGCAACCTTTAGGTATATCCTTTTTAATGTTTACAGTAATTGAATGAAAACAAATAATGTTATATTTTGTTTTATAACTTATACAAGTTTATTGAAATAAAGTGTTTCGCGGATGGAGCCTAAAAAGATATATACCAAAAATGTTTTAAGTATATTTCGTTATTAGTTATTATGAAAAAAAAGTTGCATTTCAACCATTGAGGTCAATAGTGAGAGAATAAGTTTTTCAATGAGACGATTAATTCATACGCGTCTTTAATCCGTATTTTAGTAAATTAGTGCATTGTTCTGAGTTCTGTAACAATAAAAGCCAAATATACTTACCGACACTTGGAAGTTGAGAAAACATCCCCAACAGTAATCCTGTTATCAAATATAAAACCATTTTATCAGTCATGTTTTTTTTTGTTGTTGTTGTTTTTTTTGCTGCTTAATTTGATTTCTTAAAATATGGTATCAGACTCGCATCCACAAAGAAACTGTACAAATTGTTAGCTGGTAACGGGGAAAAAAATTATTGATATTGGTAACAGGTTGTAATTTATGTATGTATAAACGTCAACTCTGGCAATCAAGTTTAAATAATTTAAACAGATGAAAAGGAAACTTTGACAGCCACCGAACACGACAAATATAAATGTATAAAAATATTGCAAGCTCGGTTTGATAAAGGCTATTCATGGTCAGTTATGGAAATGCATTTTACTGCCCACACCACCTAACGGTTTAATTTAATATTACTTTTTGCTATAATCACATCCCTATTCGGACAAATTATGGCATTAAGAATATACCAATAATTTAAGTGATTTGTTTAGGCGAAATTTGCTATAATATGATTCATTGCAGACGTAACTTTAAAAACAAACTGGTTGTCTTTAAATTCTAACTAAATTATTCATTTTGGTTTTGGTTCACGAGTTTTTGGACATAATATTGGTATGATTGTCTAAAATCTGAAATTTGCAAACCATCGTTTTAGAAAAAATAAAAAATCTTTTTTTTTAATTATTATAGGAACATGTTTTTTCTATGAACCTGGATCTTTATTATAAAATTAAATTTAAATGTACATTTCAGTTACCGGACGTGATCAGACAAATTCAATGGTGATTTTAGAACTTTCTTAACTAGGTTATTTGGTTGATTTCAAGTCATTTTATGTGTTCGAATTGATTTATACAAAACGCAAATAATTGAATTAAACATAAGCCTACTGAAATTGTATAAAACATTCAAGTTTTGTTGACAACGAATGTCTCTTCAATTTATTTTTTATTTCCACGATTTGGTAGGTCCAAGGTAGCTCTCGATATCAAAATTGACATTTATTACAACTTGATTTAGAGGTTATTTCAAAATTGACATTTATTACAAATTTATTCATATGTTTCACATCTGGCATCCATGTATTGTACGTTTTTATATTGAATACATCCTGTGAAAACTTATCGATGTAAATCCACGGTATAAGTGTGTGGGCATTCTTAATCCTGATGAAAAGAGTTTGAGACGTTTGGTCAAGAGCTGAAAGACTGATAATAACTGAATGCCCCTCGTGCGGTCCTGTGTTTTGGTGTGCATTATACATTTACTTGTTAACAAAAAGAATAGACTGTGGCAGATTTATTCGCATTTTTTTATTTGACTTACCAACTATAAACCAAAGAATGGTCATAATTTACAACAAAAATAATGGTAAGAAAAATAACGTTAAAACGAAAAAGGCTTGTCATCCACCAGAATGTTAGGATAGTTACATTAAGCTACAGATGATACACTTATATTCGTTGGCATAAGATTTCGTGGTTTCTTGTTATAGAAACATTTTTCGTGGGTACTTTAATTCATGGAACTCAATTTTCCAAAGTGTGTTTGAGTTGATTTCCTTATTTTGTGGTGGTCTCAAATTCGTTGATCTGTCAACATAATCCATGAAATTATTTTGGCAGTAAACTTGTTTTCGTCAAAACCACATAACAATGTGTACCCGATTTTCTAGGAAATATTGATCTACGATCGATCGCTTCGAATGCCTCTTTGGTTGGAAGAAAGTGGCTGGGGTTTAAGATTGTATGTATTTATTGGGAAATCTTGTAAAAGTAAAAGAAGCCAGTACAAATGTATCCAAATCAGTTTCGTTTAACTACGTTGGCTATAGTGTTTTAGTTAGATGAAAAGGGAATTTTGAATGCCACTGAACACTACAAATATGAAAATATTGCAGACTCGGTCAGGTCTTCTTCGCTAATCAATGACATCAGCTTCTATATGTTTGTGTGCTTTGCATACAACATTTTCGGGTTAATATGTGCGTTATTATTTATTTACCAGGGGAACTTGTGCTTATTTGTCTAAACGAGAGCCTGACGGGAAAGTTAGAGATTGGTTTACCATTGAACCTGGTTTAAATTCTTAGTTGCAAAGTGTTTTGCCACTGACCGTTACAAGGCGGTAACAACTCAGGTTCTCATTTTCGTTAATTGCGTCCTATGTGAAATTAATTAAAGTACAAACCGATGCTCTATTTTTCCTCTCTCCTTTTTGACTTTGTGTCGTAGTCATCATCTAGATCTATGAGCTAGACATGTCTGAAATTTTGAAATACTTATACACGTTTTATCAAGAAGTTTTAAACGTCCTGTCAGATGTTACTTGAATAATCGATAAACAAAACCAAGCAAAACGATATAAGATTTTCTTATAAATGCATGACTACTCCGGTGTAGCAATAAGAACATTACTGACGCGTTATATAACTGCGTCTGGGGACCATACATGTTAAAATGTTAGAAATATGATTTGTAAATAAATTAAATCTCAAAACAAAATCATGAAAAATCATTTTGACATATAAACAAGCAAGGACAATCGTTAAAACCAGTTTTCAGGGTTTTTTTGACAGACTGAGTCATTTATCATAATACGTATAATATGATGGATATTTACTACTCAAAGTTTGCTAAGCACCAATTTAATCACACATCTTTGTGAATGATGTAAAACAATTACCCATCAAACGACGCAAAGTGGCTTAAATTGACAACCAGGGAAAGTTAGTTGCTAAATGCGCGTTATTATTTATTTACCAGGGGAACTTGTGCTTATTTGTCTAAACGAGAGCCTGACGGGAAAGTTAGAGATTGGTTTACCATTGAACCTGGTTTAAATTCTTAGTTGCAAAGTGTTTTGCCACTGACCGTTACAAGGCGGTAACAACTCAGGTTCTCATTTTCGTTAATTGCGTCCTATGTGAAATTAATTAAAGTACAAACCGATGCTCTATTTTTCCTCTCTCCTTTTTGACTTTGTGTCGTAGTCATCATCTAGATCTATGAGCTAGACATGTCTGAAATTTTGAAATACTTATACACGTTTTATCAAGAAATTTTAAACGTCCTGTCAGATGTTACTTGAATAATCGATAAACAAAACCAAGCAAAACGATATAAGATTTTCTTATAAATGCATGACTACTCCGGTGTAGCAATAAGAACATTACTGACGCGTTATATAACTGCGTCTGGGGACCATACATGTTAAAATGTTAGAAATATGATTTGTAAATAAATTAATTCTCAAAACAAAATCATGAAAAATCATTTTGACATATAAACAAGCAAGGACAATCGTTAAAACCAGTTTTCAGGGTTTTTTTTGACAGACTGAGTCATTTATCATAATACGTATAATATGATGGATATTTACTACTCAAAGTTTGCTAAGCACCAATTTAATCACGGATCTTTGTGAATGATGTAAAACAATTACCCATCAAACGACGCAAAGTGGCTTAAATTGACAACCAGGGAAAGTTAGTTGCTAAATGCGTTTTAGTGATGCAAAGAGGTAAATTTAATTATCATTATTGTTTCAAGATGGACGAAACTTACGTGCTTCCTGATGAAAAATCTATACTTTGTCTTCCAATTACAATGTAATGCAATATTGTGCAATCTTTTGACAGTTTTTCTAAATCTATTATAAGCGATACCACGAATTTACTAGAACATCTACAAATGAACTGGTAGGTAAACTATTTGATTGACATGTAGGTTGTATGTTAACTAAATTCTCTTAAAACGTTATTGACAAGAAGCATAACACCTCCATGAAAACTATGCTTGGTACGAAACCTAGTGTCAACCGAAGTCAAATTTGATAGGTAGGCAGTCGATATCTTGTAAAATGAAAAAAGGCCGGAGAACAGTTTGAGCAGTTTACACATGTTGTAACTTTAGGAACTGAACAAGAATTGTAGGTACAGGTAAGAAATGTGTGACGACATGTTCAGAGACCACATCTGTTTCAGAATATATTCGAGTGAGATCGTGGAAAAGATGTAAATGTAAAATTAAAAGCCATCGAGTACGACAAATGAAAAAATGCCGGCTCGGTTTGAGCCTTTGCA
Organism: Corbicula japonica; assembly: GCA_038501625.1. Taxonomy (NCBI): domain Eukaryota; kingdom Metazoa; phylum Mollusca; class Bivalvia; order Venerida; family Cyrenidae; genus Corbicula; species Corbicula japonica. The sequence goes on from JAZAYU010000131.1 coordinate 1,250,340, forward strand.
TGTGCAGTTATGGAAATGCATACATGTATAACTGCCCGAACCGTCTAGTGCCACGTTGTGTGCAGCTCAGTATTTATAGCAGTCAAAAGTACGACGTTTGCATATGGAGGTAAACATGAAACCTAGACAACGTGTACTTGTTTTGTGATATGAGAACCTGTTGGGGAAAGTGTGAGGTTGGTGCACCCTAGAACTTGGTTTAAACCCCCAGTGGCAATTTGTTTTGCCACTGACCGTTCCAAGGCGGTAACGCCTAAGGTTCTCTTTTTCGTTAAATGTTTGTGGCGTCTTATTTGAATTTACATATAACAAACATGCTCTCTCTCCCTCTCTTCTTTTTCGCTGCGTGGGGAGGCTGTGTTTTGTGGCAATTCCTGATATGCATATTTCACCTCTTTTAAGGAATCAAATGATATCAAACTGAGTGTGTGTGATGATATTTTATATAATATCCTGAGAAGTAAGTAATAAAAAAGTGTAAAATTATCATCTAAAACAACTATTGATGCTGATAATCTATTTATTTTAAGCAAAATAAGATAAACAAAAGTTTACCTCAATGGAAATACCAAATCGTCAACTAATATAAAAATAAGTATGGAAAAGACACAATCTGGATAATACAATTTAAATAGCGTAAACAGTTAACTTTGATGTACACCACAAAATATTATACTCGTACTTAAATAATTCCAGTAATACGTATACTTTACAGTTTCTTATGCAATCATACATGTAGTAAAATGTGTCGAATTCATCAATATTTATTGGTCTTTTTCCAACTACAAAGCATAATGTTCTAATTCATAATCTTGGTTGAGAAAAAACATCTCATTCCTTCGTCAAGCTTTCCTCTTCACGATATTGCAGGAGTGTTTTTAAATTTTTACTAGTCTACTGCGTTAATAATACAATAATGTGATCTCGTGAAAAAGCAATATTTTGTCACCATAAAGTAAAGTAATTGGACTTTTAGGTTTTGTAGTCATGGATATGACAATAGTTAGCCCTGTTATGTATAGCTGTGGGGCATTATCGATTTTTTTCCTGAGTATAAAAGTATGAAAATCTGGCTTGCATAACATTTGACACCCAGACCAGTTACATTTATTAGACTAGAAATGTGTCCATAGGACACGGATGCCCCCGCTATGCATGTTTGTCATGGTGAACATTTATACCAAGTTATTTGAAAATCCAATAAGTAATAACAAACTCACAGCCCAGACAAGAAAATTCTGGTTTTAGTAATAGTGACCTTGACCTTGGACCTACAGGTATTGGAATTGTACACAACACAACGCCTTGTCATAGTGAACATTTGTGCCAAATTATTTTGAAATCACTCTGTTAAAAACGAAGTTATAGCCAGCACAAGAAATTTCTATTTTTGTAACAGTGACCTTGACCTTGGACCTACAGGCATAGGTATTGTACACAACACATCGTCTTGATATAATGAACATTTATACCAAGTTATTTTAGAATCCTTTTATAAGAAATAACAAAGAAACAGAGCAGACAAGATTTTAATAACAAACTTCTATTTTTAGTAACAGTGACCTTGACCTTTTGACATGGGTGTTGTACATGACACACCGCCTTATCATGGTGAACATTTGTGCCAAGTTATTTTGAAATCCGTCCATTCATAAGGAAGTTACAGCCTGGACAAGAAAATTCTATTTTTAGTAACAGCGACCTTGATTTTGGACCTACAGGCATGGGTATTGTACGCGACACACCGTCGTGATATGGTGAACATTTATACCAAGTTATTTTAAAATCCAATAAGAAACAACAAAGTTACAGAGCGGACAAGATTTTTCCAACAAAATTCTATTTTTAGTAACAGTGACCTTGACCTTGGACCTACAGGCATGGGTGTTGTACGCGACACACCGCCTTGTCATGGTGAACATTTGTGCCAAGTTATTTTGAAATCCCTCCATTCATAAGGAAGTTACAGCCCGGACAAGAAAATTCTATTTTTAGTAACAGTGACCTTGACCTTGGACCTACAGGCATGGGTATTGTACACAACACATCGTCTTGATATAATGAACATTTATACCAAGTTATTTTAAAATCCAATAAGAAATAACAAAGTTACAGAGCAGACAAGATTTTTATAACAAAATTCTATTTTTAGTAACAGTGACCTTGACCTTTGAACTTTGGGCATGGGTGTTGTACGCGACACACCGCCTTGTCATGGTGAACATTTGTGCCAAGTTATTTTGAAATCCCTCCATTCATAAGGAAGTTACAGCCCGGACAAGAAAATTCTATTTTTAGTAACAGTGACCTTGACCTTGGACCTACAGGCATGGGTATTGTACACAACACATCGTCTTGATATAATGAACATTTATACCAAGTTATTTTAAAATCCAATAAGAAATAACAAAGTTACAGAGCAGACAAGATTTTTATAACAAAATTCTATTTTTAGTAACAGTGACCTTGACCTTTGAACTTTGGGCATGGGTGTTGTACGCGACACACCGCCTTGTCATGGTGAACATTTGTGCCAAGTTATTTTGAAATCCCTCCATTCATAAGGAAGTTACAGCCCGGACAAGAAAATTCTATTTTTAGTAACAGTGACCTTTACCTTGGACCTACAGGCATGGGTATTGTACGCGACACAACGTCTTGATATGGTGAATATTTATACCAAGTTATTTTAAAATCCAATAAGAAATAACAAAGTTACAGAGCGTACACGATTTTCGAACATACACACACACTGAAACACTGGCACACACACAGCCAGGGTGAACACTATATGCCCTTCCACCATTACATGGCGGGGGCATAAAAACCGACTTAAATGGTCATGGTATGGCTTTAAAAGATAAAATCTTTATACAGCTTTAATATTATAACCTTTAATCTATGTCTCAACTTCAAAATATTCATGGACATATGCGCAAATAATGAATAAGAGATAAACTATATGGCATTGTGTTACTTGTAAAACCCACAATCAATCGAATACAAAAAAATTTTAACACAGTCAGATGCTTCTATAGAAGAAAACTGTTTTTACCAGTGTAAGATTGTAACATATTTCACTGAGTGAGCTCTGGAATTCCGACGAAACCACAAGTGAAGATATAAAATTCCGGAGTGAAAATTGTTTCCGCCTTTTACAAGTAAAATCAAATTTCGCATATTATTTCATGTTTTTAATGCAAACTTTGCGTGAATTTGACCGAATATTATCATGAATTTTGCGTCAAAATGTGTGTTTAAGTCGTAACATAATGACGTCATTTACCCCAATATGAACCCGTTTTCTAAACGTTCCCCTTCAAAATATCATGTCTTTATATCTAACTTTGTTATTTCCCTTTTTATATTGTATTGTGCAAGCTGACGAAACTGCTATCACATAAACAATGAGGTCAGGTCAGTTAACCCATCGAAAACCCTTTTAAATACGGCACGAAAATACAGATACATGTACGCTTGAAAACCATGGCAGTTTTTAAACCATACAAGAATTAAAACAACGAAAAAGTGAAAGAAAAGCTAAACATAAATATAAATGTAAGCTTCTACGAAAACAAATCTTTGTTAGTATATGCGTTTAGAATATGTTATGTTAACGATGTCAGAAAAAAGTTATATGAATTCCATTTTGTTCCAATACAGTACTCATATAAAGTATCAAAACATTTTCAACTCTCACCTAAAAATAATTGATCAATTAAGGCGTATAATGATATGTCAGATACATGTGCGATGTATATTTGACACTCATATATTTACAAAACAATCTAAAGACAATAAAAAGACATTTAATCACATATAAACAGTTCTTCTTCAACTCGTTCGTTACAAAGGACAAAAGGAAAACAAGAATACAAATAAACGTTTGCAAACGGTGAACTCAGAAGACGAGAATATTTTTATAAGCTGTTTTTTGTTGGCGTTATCTTTATAATAATATTGAACCAAAGTTCCGAAATCTTAAGTTTTGGGTTGGTGAAAGTTTTCACATCACGGGATGTTGCTTTAGGGATTTTCAGAACAATGTCCGGGTAGATCTATGTTGATCAACGAAGGAGTCAATCTAGACGACGTCGCTGTAGACAGTTCCGAACCTGAAGACGCCAGAATTCTTCTTGTAGGTTTCCGCTCATAGATTTGCCCCGGGGTACCTACTGACAAGTCAAATCTTGAAAATTCCACGGTTTCGTCTTCAATTTCAAGTGGTTCGTTAATTGTTTCATCCAAGAATCCAAACGTTTTCTTTGTGTTTTCTAAATGAAACCACGCGTGTATTAACAATTTATAAGAATCATTAAAGAATAAAATTATTTCAATTTATTGTCTAAGTACAGAAAATGTATGAAAATAAACTTCAAACATATGTACATTAAAAATGAAATATACCAACATGATATTCTACAGAACTCTGCATGGTTAGTGATTAACCCATCTAGATGGTTGTGCTTACATCTGTTTGCACGACAGTGATAGCGGTCAAATAGTTAATTAATGTTTCTAGAGAAATCTTGTAAAAGATCGTAGAAGCTCGATCTTTCTGGTATGCAGGCCTGCGTGTTAATGCTGATTTGACTCCAATTACTCTGGTCTCAATCGAGTCATTGTGTTCCTACTTATTTTGCTTCACAATACATGTACTATAAGCTTCTTTACCATACACTGTTTTAAACATTTGTGTACGCGTGTATTCAACATTGTCGACATGAAGCGACTTATGCACCAAACCGATCGGTGCTTATTCACCAAGACAACTTGTACTCGTACTTATTTTTTCATATGCGAACATGTTGAGGCAAGCGTGAGGTTGATGCATACAATTATCTGGTTTAACCCTCACCCCCTCCAATGTTGCGACATGTTTTCCCCAAGGCGGCAAGACCTTAGGTTATCAGTTTCGTTATTTGTTTGCGTTGTCATTATGAAATTGATTATTTTATAAATCCGTGTTCTCTTTTCCTTCCTGCTTTTGGCTGTGCGGAAGTCTGTGTCTTCTGAGTGTGACTCTTCAGATTTTCTCGTGATATATGGAAGTGTGCTATTGCATGCATGGAATATTGCCGTATTGATGGACAGGCTGTGTTCACCAACTTTTCTTGCATACCAGATCAGGTCATCCGATGTTTTCACCCGTGTAGGAAATTTCGATCCTACACCCCCCCATGTAGAATGAGTCACGTGAGTGACGTCATATATTCAAGTTATTGACGTCATTTATAAAAAAGGTTTGCGTTAATGTCAATATTTCAGCATAAGGAAAATAAAAAAGTTTGTATACATACATAGAAATGTTATAAATAATAAAAGGTATGCAAGAAAAAGTATCTTGCATGAGACGTTCGGTAAAGATAGAAAAATCTGTCACCTCGGGTGAACTGTTTTGGCGGGAACTCGGCAGAGCCTCGTTCCCGCAAAACAGTTAACCCTCGGTGACAGATTTTTCCATCTTCACCTCACACTCATGCATGATACTTATAAAAGACAATGTGTTCGTTATTTGTTCGTATGATAACCTGTTGAAGAAATCATAAGGCTAGTGCACATAGGAAACTTGTTTCATCCCCAATTGGCAAATGTTTTTGCAAATGACCGTTCCAAGGGAGAAAACTTTCTTGTTCGGATCACTTTTTCATTGTCCCATAAAAATTAATCTCTTATTGAAAAGTTAATGAAATTTGCTGTAAGTTCTAAGTGTGGCTATTCCTGATAGGCATAATTTACTGTTTTTATTTAAAAAGTAGACTGTGTTTTGTTTCCTTACCGTAAGGCCGGAATTTCATGTTACATGGCGTTTGAATTACACCTGAACGAGCACAGTTTCGCAGGTACTGGCTCGAAGTATTGTTTATACTTGATTGTGAATTAATTGCCGGACCTGCAATGAAAAATCAAATATTAATATTCAGTTTAATCTTATATTCAGTTAAAATTTTAAGTTTCATTAAAACCATGAAAATGTAACAGCGAACAAATAATTAACATGTTCATCGGTAATAATTTCCCGGGTTCCAGAAGTCTATCAGACCGGCTAAATCTTTGCCTGCACTCGGCAAAGCCTCGTTGCCGTCCCTACAGTTTTCTTTGGTGGCAAATGATTGTATCGGAACACAGATAGTTTGTAATATATTAAATATTCATTAAGTAATAATTTCAAACATGTACATTTGACGCAAACCACTGGTTTAAACAGGTCTGCCTGGTAATTAACTAACGCCACTTCAATGACGTCACGTGTTCTTACATGTAGCATGAGAATGTTTAAATATAATTAACATTTGCATTATTTTCCAACAATCTTGGTTTTGCCTATTTTAAAGGATAAAAATGAGGTTCTTTCTGGAGTTCATTTGTAAGTAAGATCTTACTCTAATCACCAATTTATTTAAAATCCTTCTAAGTTGTTAAAAATGTGCGTTTTTTCGTCACAAACCGTCAGATTTATGAATTAAGTCATACATTTTGGAAGTGAGTTTCCATTAATGTTACTTCATAACGACCACAATCTATGATAATATGAGAGTATCATGACTTTTAGCTGGCTGTTGCGATACGGAGGAGAGCTAAAGAGGCATTTTCCCTACTATAATACGAACTACGTATTATCGTATAACTGTTATAATTGTTGACTAGATGCTAATTATAAAATCTTAATAATAAATGTTGTCAGAAAACTTTTGACGTCGTTTTTAGGAATACACATTGTCGCATGCTCATATATAGGAAAATATGTTACTGTTTTTCTTGATCTTTGTGCCACGGGTACATTTCCAAACGATAAAAGCGACCGTTATGCAGAGGGCCACCACACCACCCGAAATGACAAGGATATAAACATAGAGCGGAAGACCATTGTCCCCATCTTTAAGAACTGCCTGAAAAAAGACGAATTGACAAGTAATAAGTACAAATACACTATTACATACAAAAGGAATTTCAACCATGACAATAATTTCCAATTTATCGCAGGTCACATTTGCCATCAATTGTCTAATAAGTTGAGTGCTAAAATAGTTCAAATGCAATGTCAATAAAATGCTTTTTGCAAACTTCCTGAGATTTTTATTGTAGATACATGTTGTTTTAAATAAATTGGACCTGAATTAAAGTTTGTGTATTATGGTGGGAACAAGTTAAGCACTGTACGTGCCATGCTTCCAGGAATCAAGTCAAGAATGCAACATGCTTTAAACCGACAACAAATATGACATACACTATCGGTTTTCCTTTGTATACACTTACTTTTCGACAGGAATTTGATTACGGAAATGCAAACTGGAGCTAAGGTCACAAGTAAGTCAAAAGCATTTTGATTTTTAAATAAATATTTCGTATATGTGTGTTTCATGTGCCTTAAGTTCAACTTTGATTATTTACAATGGACTGTTTACTGTAGTCACTTTAAGAACATTTTAGGAAACATGACGCTAACAAACACGTGTCTTTGCGAGTTTTAAATAGAGTACATTTTATACATCACAGATACATAAACACACTAATAACAACCTCCTGATTGTCTAAATCACCACAAAGTACACCATAGTACACGGCATCATCAACAGTTAGGAAGGGTGCCAGTGTAAAGTTGCGGACACTGTAGGGGAAGAAAATTGTGTTCTGGATCATTTCACACAAACTGTACACCGTTACATTGACATTCTCCTCCATGCCCGATATCGTAAACGCCACCATAGTGTTTTCTAAACAATAATAATATAGGCTATTAAACAGATATTTGTACGTGTAAAGTGAAACAACAATTTCTACGGCCGTCAAACTCCGAAATTTTGGTATTCTGCTTGTTTGTAAAATTAAAATAACAAGCATTTGTTTCTTTAACCCGTGAATGAACATTAAATTACCAAATTGCAAACCACCATTACGGTGTTTTGCTTTGCCAGTTTTAAAAGAAACAAAATGACGTCTTTACATTTTCGACAATATAAATATGCGATTTTGGCTGATGAGGGATTTTGCTGTTTGTGATTTTGACTAAATCAAATTCGGTGGATAACCGTACACTCAGTCTAAAAAGATCTGCGAGAAATCTTACACAACTATATAAGAACACTTAATTGACAAGAGTACCAAAATCTACATAAAAACATTTTGGAACATTGACAAAATATAAGCATGCCAAATTTAATATTGCATAGGCTATAAAAAAATTATAAAATGTTTTCACCATTTAACTCTCCGTCGACAAGATCAACATCCGGCCACATATTTGCTAACTCTGTCAAAATCATCTGCTCAAACATATGCCGATCATTAACTGTCAGAAAAATTTCGTTAATATTTTGTAGAATTTTCACCTGAAAAAAAAATTCGTGTTAAGATAGCGCGGTTCAAATATAAATTAAAAATAATTAAAGTAAAAAATAAAGAAAGATCAAATAAAAACTTTATCCTATGAAAAAAAACACGACCGCTTTTTTAATCTTTTTTCAAATACACCCTATGCCATGGTCTGTCGTGTATGGTAAAATGCAGAAAAAGAGATGAAAAAGGGGCAGCCATATACACGATAACAGACATATCCGTTCTGAACTGTAAAACGGGAAAGACATGTATTACAAAAAATCCAAATCGATAATCGAAAAACGGTGAAATATGCATATCAGGAATCTCCACACTTACAAAACACAGCCTCCCCACACAGCGAAAAAGAGAAGAAGAGAGAGCATATTTGTTTTAGTATGTCAATTCAAATAAGACGCCACAAACAATAAACGAAAAAGAGAACTCTTGGGGTTACCCCCTTATAACGGTCAGTGGCAAAACAAATTGTCACTGGGGGTTTAAACCAGGTTCTAGGGTGCACCAACCTCTCACTTGCCCCAACAGGTTCTCATACATGTATCACAAAACAAGTACAAGAACAAGTTGTCTTGGTAAAATAACTCCGAAATTTACATGAGAGACACAACAAAGACAAAATACTGTCAAAATTATTCAAAAGTCGGGTAATTACAATGTTACTGCCTGGGTAATTTCCTGGGAATAATAAAATCACTGAATGAAATTGTGCATGATGACATAAAACATAATACGAATCAATTTAAATAGAAGAAAGAAATGCTCTTTATCTAAAACTTAACTGACATTTTAAGACATGATTCATAAAGCAAGGTAGATAGAATTACATGTCTTTCATTCCATTATTACAAAGCAAACACATTTCTGGTAATGTCTAAAGTGATATATAGATCAAAACGGAACTTTAGAATTTAAAGAACATGACAACTATTAACTAAAGGCTTATGTTATTTTGTAAACTATACAAAACAGCATATATTTTGTTGAAAGGATGATCTATTTGGTAGTATTTAATGTTGCGCATTTAATATACACTGTTTTACTTTTTTAGTAAATGTGCGTATATTCATTTATCAATTATACGCAACTACACCGCAAATTTTACAATCTGATTATACCTCAACCAATACTAAATACAACATGTTATGCCACTCAAGAAATATTCACATCTGGTAGTATCTTGGTATTAGCTAATGATCCCACATGCTGAGAGGCTGACCACATGTTATTTTACACGTCAATAAATTAGATAAGATGCCAAGATTAAAACTGTACAAGCTACAGTTACAATGTGATTGAACTGTTTCTCTAGGCCTTTTATTTTCCCTGAACAAGCAGCAACCGAGCATGATTAAAATTTAAAACATCGTTGGACACCATTATCGAGGATATTATCGGAACAGCACTGTTATTTTCGCTGAGTGGCATGTTGATCACGAGTTAACGGTGTCTCAAAGCAGGCCTTGAGTTCCTTGGCTTTTTAGCCATGCGTCGGCAAGATGTTTTGATAAATTCAAAGTACACATAAAATTGAATCTGTATAAATATTGAATGTTGATTAGATTGTAAATGTTCATAATGGTTTGCTCTGCTTGAATTACCATAAATAAGTTTTCAAATTTTATAAACCTCAAAGCAATTGCTTTACGTCAAGGAGAGCGCTTGCTTATTTATCGTCAAGAACAAACAGAAATAGAAATGCTGGCCGATAACGATAATTTGAACAATTTGATGATGGAGACTTCAATTGAGTAAGTAATAGATAACGAAGAGTTGATGCATTTTATTTAATACAGTGTTCTAACTAAATAATTGCATTTTCACATGTGGACCCGATAAGTGTGAGTCACAAATATTTCAGAATGACAACATTACACAAGGCCGATAATAAGTATTAAGTGATAACGAATAAGTAGACAGTTACTTGACACTCATTCTGTACCTGTATATAATGAAAACTAACCTTTTAGAAAATATAGGAAGTTAAATGATTTTCCAGTTATCTAATCTTATTAAGAGAACATGAAGATACCACATTTTGTAAAACTATTGCTGACAAATCATATTAATACTATTTCGTTTGTCACGTGACTGTCGAGATATCGGTAACGTACTATACCGACTGGTATCTTCTTCTTGTTTTTTCTCTCGTTTTAGAAAATGAATTACATGATATTTATTTAAGGTATTGCGCCTTTCGCCATTGCTTTGCCATAGACAAAAAGAAAAATATAAAAAAATCTCAAACGGAACTATACACTTCCATCAAACTTTGCACAAATAGATGCTATAAGTGTATGAACAGTAGAGAAAAATAGTTAGACCTAACAAATCCCTGAAAAAATTTGCCATTAATCACAAAAATAAACAATACAAAACAACAATTGAAAAGTCGTCCTGCTTGCAATGATACCTACAACAATATCTAAGGTCCTTGAAAAGAACTTTCAATTGTGAAGAGAGATACATTACAATATAGTGTAGTATAGCTTGCACTTTAATGGGGCGGGGGTGAAGATTTTTTCGCATGAGGGAAATAAACGTGATCATTTCTATGCACAACAGGTATGGTATTTTCTTCACGACTAATAATTTTCCTCCGTGAGTTGTTTCTGTTAAACTTTACACAGAAAATGGTTTGTCATAGATATTACAAATTCTTTACAATCTTTTTGATCGCAGTGGATCTCAAATGAAATGTAACATACGCTTGAGTCATTTTCTGTATACTTCAAAACAACCACTAAAGAAATTTATTGAATAAAATGTCTTTTGTACAGCAATTAACTATTTTAGTCTACAGTTCATGTGACGGTATGCAGTATTATAATATCAAAGTATATAGAAAATGTTAAAAAACCTAGTAATGAATTTGATCATAAACAAAAACAAATAATTATTTTTACATAACTTTTATTTTTAAATGCCCAATAAATTGGTTATTGTATGGTATGAGTGAAATTATTTTGTGTTGCATCTCCAATGCTAAATTAAAACTTAAGTTTTGTGAAAATTGTTTTTGATGTACAACAGATATATACAAAGAAATGCTATCTAGATGATAACTTTAGTGGACGAGGAGCCTTTCGCTCATCTGTTGAGAACATTTCCCGCCTCACGAAAATGAAAAGACAACTAATTGACGAGACTGTTCTTCTTCAGTACAATAATGTTGTTGTAATGTATCTGATTCGATATAATTGGAACTGACCAATGATGATAAACTTCGCCTTCCATACAATGTTTCTATAAAACCATGTTGTTAAATATTTTAGATAGAATAGATTGAGTAACAAGACACGAAGGTTATTGATCTATTCCCTGCTTTTAACATTACAGTTGTGAAAAAATAAATGCGCCATAAGCAGTTTTCAAAGGACACACATCACTGTTGTTTTTCGAAGACGTTAACAAGTGTTCTCTGTAATGTGAAGATGGTTTTAAATATCTTATAAAAGAACTTAAGAAACAGGCCATGTTTGGCGTTTCCGTGCAAAGGAATCGCCGGAACAATTTATTCAGCAGTTACTTTGTGTATGTGTACGAAATGATGTATTTTAACAACGCTGTTTTCTTTGATGGATGTATAACTGTAAATTGCATACTGTTTTGTTACTTTTTCCAAACTACACCACCAATCAGTGTTCTGCACAGATTATTTATTGCTATCATTAAGTTACTAGTTAAAACACTTGTAGTATATATATTGTTGAGTTTCTTAACAGTCTTACAGAGTAATAGGTAACATGCTGCTCAAACGTTGCTTTGATTGTTCTAAGGCCATAATGGACTTGATCGTCTTTGCCGTTTGAAAAGAAAACATTTATTGTTCTTCCATAATTATTTCAAAGGAAACGATTTAAGTCACATCTAAAATTTATGGGTATGTACTGATATATATCGATGGCTGTTAAAAAGTGATTGTGCACGTTTTTATGTTACTTGCGCCTTGTTTCAATAACGTTCGTGAGTGAACGTCACATCACATAAACGGCGGGTTCCCGCTATTTAGTTATTGGTACTTTTTGACGCGAGTTTTGGGCATACTGGCCCATGATTTGAAAATTGTGTAAATCGGCCCACGAATTGGGACTGGTCGACGATCAAAGCCCTATGCCTAGTTAATTCTATGTTTTAAGTAGTTTATTCCTAATACAGATTATTGTAACTCAATTCCTTCATATCAGAATAGTTCTCAGTCACATACGGCCGGACCATCGATAAAATAGGTCGAATACATTGATGTGTATAATTCTTAGTTAACATATTTTATTTGTGTCTAGTCATTTCGGTATACTAAATGGTATATTTCAATCATTTAAGTGTTTTTGAGTCGGCAGACTCAGTGAAAACCAATTTTCGACAATCGTTTTTGCTTTACTATGAACCTAACAATTTGAGGGTTGCATGCAATACTGTCCTAACTCCTTCTTTATTTCAATGTAGTAACGACAGTACTTGCATGCTACCATAGAATGTATGCTTGCTACCCTAGAATATAGTTCTTAGTTTCAAAAAGTAAGTCAATGCTACAAAGCGGTCAATTTTGTAATTCTGTGCAAAACGATAAAATTTATATTAAAAAATATGGAATCAATCAATATTTGAAGAAATTTAACTCGTGGAACGTTCGACAAGATTTTGAGTCATGGACGCGCATGAATACCTGATGGCGGAACGCCATATTGGATTCGACAACGTTCGGTGAAGACGAAAAATCCATCGTAATCAAATGAACAGTGAGTATTTATCGAGTTATTTTCGTGATGCAATGTTTTTATAACATCCAGGTTATATTTGAATGTATATTGACAATAGAAGTTCTCTTTGTAAATAGAATTATTCATATGGAAATGGAGGTGGATTTGGTGGTTTTCGAATGGTAGCCTACGTTACAAAATCATTGTAAAACTTGAAATTTTATATTCGAAAGACTACACCGCAGTAAACGTGATTTTGGCTCTTTGGGTTTTATTGAACGGTTACGTCATTTAATTAATTAATGCACTCTCCAAAATGAAAGTAGGAGTCTCAAAATCGACAGTAGGGCTAAGCGAAACTTTTTTAATTTAGGGCCCTAATCATTGTGGATATTAATTGTGGAACCTTGTAGAGATGTAAGTAATCAAATTATTTCAATGTATTGCATTGAAAAAAGTTGAATTTTGAACGATTAACGAATTACTTGGTAAAATATCGTCACTCGTGTAAGAATTATATTCCCATTTGAATGCTTTAAGTAAAACATAAAGCATCTGATTCACAATGATTTTTTATAACATTTTGATCTATTGAAAATTATGTTTAAAGTAATTTAAAATTCATACATGAATTGATTTAACAGATATATTAATAAATGCATTTTATGCATTTGATCATAAGAGCCTGAATTTCCTTCAGAAAATATCCAGATCTAACCCATTTCCAAACCGTAACCAGCTACATAGTTGACACAAGATTTTCTGAAGTATAAAATTTCAAAGAAATGAAAATGTAATGTTTTCAATAATTGCGTGTTATATGTAGACCTTATGAAATCCGCTATCAGAAGTTTTTCCTACTTTCAGTTTTGTCTTACACTCCATTCCACAAGTCTCACAGGTCATTTAATCAGAACAGATATTCTCAAAATTAATAACCCAGGGAAAACCATAAGAAGAAAAAGAGTAGCACACCAAGTTTATACAGAAATGGGAACTTCACAATATTTATTTAATAGTATCTCTTAAATGCATTTCAGGTAAATTTTGCATCCCGGAAGAAAGAATGAAGTATTTATTAATTGATTTAATTATTCATAAACAGGTTTAGATGATTTTTGGTTCTGGTCAAACATGTATCAACCATTTGAACCATTTGAAGCGGTATAGAACTGTTTGACGTCATGCAATGAAGTGGACAACAAAAGTGAAGGTAGAAAATAATGTTTGAGTTAAATCCAGAATGCAGGCCCGGACGCAGCCCTGTGGCTGAGGGGCTGCAGCCCCCCCAGCCCGGCCGCTTTTTTTTAGTTTGCTTTAAAATCTGCCTGATCAAATGATGTGTATTATAACATTTCCCTGGCCAGTTGGCCAGCAATTAATTACCATGGATACATGTAGCTCGGAGGCATATTAACCGCAAGCTACAATTCATGTGCGATTTAAATACAATTTTTCATTGGTTGCTCCCTCAGCCATTGCCCAATAAAACAGTTGGAACAATAGCGTTCTGAGAGCAGTAAAAGATTGGAAAAGCGTTACAAACACTAGGAGAAATTAGCAGTTTTTGAGGAAATCGATCGCAGAGATTCTTTCATTTTCTTTTGTTTTTCTGCGAATCTACAAATATGTAAGACTGTTTAACTCAATATCTGTCCACAATTTTAAGAGTGAAATGTATTTTTGACCAGATAAAGGGAACATTCTGAAAATGAAAAGTTATCAGAGTACACATCATACATTTGGATTTAGTAAAAAACAAAAGTTGGATAATTTATGTTCATCCTCAGTTCGAGACAACTGTTAATTTATTGCACACTGAATAAGTACAGATATAGTTTAGGTATACTTAAAATTGCACCATTTTAGCACACCACATAAAAAAATCGAATGCGGGAGGGGATACCCCTCCTGCACCCACCTTGTCATCAGCCTCCCCAGGATGTACCAGTCTGGATCCGGGCCTGGAATGACTGTTTAGGAGATGTAATTATTTTAAACAGTATATTTTAGTTTCTTTGTAATGCTTGAGCTGTGATAACGCTGTCAACATTGCAACTGGTAAATTATTTTAACATGTTAATGGGTGGGGTACAAATCCGTTGCGTTGGGAAAATGTAATATTTTTTCCTATCTGAATATTTTCTGATGGAAATTCAGGTTCCTGTAATTTGATAAATAACTCAAATTAGTTTCATAGTGTTAAATTAAGTCTTGTTAATAGTAGAATTGCCTAACAAAGTGACAATAAATTATGAAATGAAAACCAAAGATATACATTTTGTTCACTACAAACATGTGCCAAATTATAAAAATGAATATATTGTCTCCCTTTTGATGTTACACCAGTATTAAGTATTGAAGTGAACCTAGGTTTACACAGTGTTTCACTTCAATAATTTTGATGTAACAAGTATTCATTTATTAGCCTTCCATTACAAATTGTTTTTAGGTAAAATAAACCAAAACTACTTAAGACATTAATTTTATGTCTATTTCATTCTATGATTTTTACCCAGACTTGAATTCTGATCAGCAATGTAAAATAAATTACTGGTAGTTATTTGAAAAGGAACCCACTTTGTGAATTTTAGTGATAACCAAATTTGACCAGTTTATAAGAGCAGTCAACACATTTTTGACTTTTTGCAGTCTGATACTTTCTGGTTAATTTTAAAGTGACATGCCTGGATCCATATTTTATTTTTTCAAAAGAAGAAAACACATAATAACTCTGGCAGTGATGAAACAATATGGATACTTAATTCAGTTAATCAACAGTTAATCAATATAACTTTATGAAATTTTCTTGAACGGCAGTAGGAACAGGCATTTTAACTACAAAACAAATTACAACACTCTTTTTCACAGCAACTAAAGGAAAAACATTTTTCACAGCCCAAAAGATTGTGGGTGACTTTTTGTAGATACACCTCACACCTCAGACTGAATGGATTTCAATGCAGAATAGAAACAAAAGAAAGACCATTCTAGCAAAGTACAAAATGAGAGTAAACTAATTGTTATGATCACTCACTTAAAAAATAAAATAAGTTATTATAAAGAATATTTGTAATTTGAGCAAAGATCAAAATAATTGTTATTATTTCATGGGTGCGTTTGCCTGAAAATCAGGTTTTTGTGTGTCTAAAAACCAGGGTTGGCTTATTGACCGGTCAATTGAGTATTGACCGGGCCGGTGGTCAATACTGGTCAAAAGTGGTCATTACTGGTCAATAGTGGTCATTTCTGGTCAATAGTGGTCATTACTGGTCAATTCAATTTTATTCACAACCAAACTGTCCAAAATGTTCTTATAATCATTTAGAATCCTTTAGGCCCTTACAATAGCCCCTGTAAGGGCCTAAATGGTACTTCATTAATGGTTTATTATTGATAAGCCTTTAATAAATACAAATATTTAATTGGTATGTTCCTATGTTCAATAAGCAAAGGAAATGTATTTTCCGCTGGTTAAGCAAAGCTAATTAGGTGGAAAATATTAATTTCCTTTGATTGGGTAAGACCTTTTGAATGTACCAATCACAAGGTGTTGTTTTCATTGGTTTAAAGCACAAGTTCTCATGTGCATTGTTGGAAAATATATGGTCATTCAGCTTTGAGCATTCAATGCTTACAGACACATTTTCTTAAGAATGTGGAAACTTTATGGTATATATAAACAGCTTGACATAATTATAGGC
The DNA here is from genome assembly GCA_038501625.1 of Corbicula japonica. Lineage (NCBI taxonomy): Eukaryota > Metazoa > Mollusca > Bivalvia > Venerida > Cyrenidae > Corbicula > Corbicula japonica. The sequence continues at coordinate 1,267,078 of JAZAYU010000131.1, forward strand.
ATTAATGATAAGTAACACTGAAATTAATAAATGTAGTATGCTAAAAGTTTCAATTCATATACTGTTTGTTATGTTTTATGTAATTTATGTAGTGGATTCTTTAAAGAACATTCTGTAAGCTTTGCCCGAGTGCTCAGTACAATACATGCATTATATGAAACAGTATGACTTGGTTGTTCACTTGCAAAGATGTGTGAGGTCAAAGGAAGTGCAATCTCGCCTCAGTCTCTTGACCATCAATTGTCAAACACAAGTGTTAACTGGCAGGTGTATAACACCTACTTCATGGATATTGGATAATCCTTAAATAAACACATAGGCATCTTAATTGACATGTTCCCGAGTTCAATAAACAACAGAAGTGTGACACAACACCCCTCCATCTCACCATCCATTGTCATACACAAGTGTTACTTGGCAAGAGTGTAACACCTACTGGTGGTGCAAATTGCCTTTGCTTTAATTAAAAAAATCAAGTTACTAAATCATTCTTTGCTGAAAGTTGATAAAATACTAACATTAAAAGAATTCTTACTTTGTCTAAAAACTCACAAGAATGAAGCCAAAAGACCCTGTTTGGGGATTTTATGATCTCAGTTACTGAGGGAAATAAGACAATTTCTAAGTGCAAAGCATGTTCAAGTGAAGTTAGTTCTAAAGTTACTTGAGTAGAAATTAAATAAAACTTAAAAGGTTTGTTTTCTTCCTTTCTTTTATGAAAATTTTGAAAAAAAAGTTCAATTGACCAGTATTGACCACTATTAACCACTTGGGGAGTATTGACCGGGACGGTTTTAACCGGTTAAAACACCGGTTAAAACCAGGGGCGGTCGATTGGTGCCAACCCTGCTAAAAATGATTGATTTTCTTCATTTACCCTAAATAAATTTTCAGGATTTCAGGTTTTTTAGAAATCCTTACTTGCACCCTTGCCATTTTGTGTTTGTTAATTTCAGTGATAAAATCAAATGAAAGACATGTGCCATCTCTGGTTCAAAAAGCATGAAATTGGAAGAGGAGTGGAAGAAGGATAATGGTATATTAAATTTTATTAATTGACTATTAATAGGGCTCTCACCAGACTTGCAAATCAGGGAGAGTTTTGTCATAATTTACTGCATTATGGAGAAGTTTGCAGTCAACAGCTTTCTTTCCCTATATCGTAAATACAAAATGACTTCTAACAAAGCTCAACAAAGAGAGAAGTCTGGTCACTTTTGATGAGACTAATTCCTTCAAGTCTCTCTCTAGTGAGAGCCCTGTATAAATATACAGTAAAGGCATTGCATACTTTGCCCTTTTCTTTTACATGACTGCAGTGTGGCAAAATATCGAGGCATGTTATCACCTGACTTGAACATGCCATTTTCCTGGCAGACACTACATGGTACACCACATCAATACTTAAGTATTTTATAATGGCCCAGCAATTCTCATATTGGTCCAGAACACCTGTATTGGCCCAGTTTAGTCTTCATATGAATTTGAACATGTTATTGGGCCTTGGGCTGTCATATTTACCCTCGGCCTTCTGCCTCAGGCATAAATGACTACCTTTGACCCAATAACAAGGTCAACTTGAATTCACTTGATTATTAACATTATATATAACAATATTCATCTGTGGGCCACCTTGAACTAACACGATGGGTTGCTTATTTGTTTTTTAAGTTGGGTAATCTCATATAAATGTGTCTCAAAAATCCAATGCTGTTTCAACTTTCATGGTTAATAACTTGACCCTTTACTCCATTTACACCATTTTACCACATGGGCAACCAGTGTAAATCCACATCTGATAGAGATAGCACAAATGTAGCTCCAGACCAGCTTGCACATCAGACATTTTGAGGTCTCATCATTCTGTATCTACTCTGTTCATTAGATACATTTAAAGCTCTAATTAACAGGAAGGAGATGATTGTGTCAGGACCTAGATTTACAATAGTTGCTCATGTGTTAAAAGATGTATCCAAGGAATAAAATGAAGTATCAAAATGCAGGTGTTTTTTTGTAGTAATTAACCCTTTACTATAATATTATACACATTTTCATGCCTTTTCATGATCTGATCTGGATCTGCACAGGTCACATTGTGGTCAGAAATAACCTATTGAAATTTGAATAAAAAAGCTAACGCCGTAACGGTTTAGATCCTAATCAGGCAGTATGGATGTGTCGGCTGATCTAGATCTACACTGATTTCCCATGCCATAAAGGCATATACATGTAAATGGAGGTAAAGGTTAAATGGGATAAATTGTGTATGAGCCTATAGGAACTGAAGATGGCTTGAAGCTTACACCAGAAATACCTCTTTTTTTGTGATATTTATAAAAAAAAATGAATTATGACAACATTGTAATCTGTTAACTAACCTGCAACATCAAATTATGTACAACTTCATAAGCAACAAAAAGTACAGCGAAATTGGTTTTGGTTATTTGTTATGATTAAAATACAACATTTATTTTCAGCCATGTGTATCATCAGTCTTGTGAAAGCTGTGGACTTGAAAATTTAATGTCTGCAGAATTGGTAGAACATAAGGGAGCAGAATATGAATGTTACTGTAGAAAATGAAGACAAGGTTTGCATTTTTTATTTTCATTGATTAAAGCTGCATGAATGTATGATTGAGACACACTAAATCTATCTGTATATGTTGGTATTTGTATTTTTGTATCTTGTAATAAGAAAACATAAAATTGTGTTTATATGTATGTGTTGACTTGTGAGACCTCAGTTCACAAGAAAATTAATCATCCTATATAAAAATTACTGTGTTGTTTTTGCCCCTTTCTTCCATGAATACATGACATGAGTGACCAGTGTATATCCAGATCAGCAGGCATATCTGTGCAGTCTTAACAGGATCTACACGGTTCATAATAAGCTTCATGAGGCTATTTCTTACAAATATGCAAACAGTGATTCCAATCAGATCCAGGTCAGACATCAAAGTTGTTCTTGCTGATACATGTACTGATGTATTGTTTTCCAGGTGTCCACTAGCTGCTTAATCTAAAGGGTCATTTTTTTGTGTCGCCCTTTCAAAGAAAAGGCAATACATAGGGATCGCTTTGTCTGTCCGTCCATCTGTCTTAAAAACTTAATGTTGGTTATAACTTTGCCATTTCTTAATATTTCTTCATGAAATTTTCAAATTATATTGTTTGTGACAACATGCTTGAGCTGATATTAATTTTCAGGTCAAGGTCACATTTGATGGAGTTAATCCCTTTTTGTACTTTTTTTAACAGAAAAACTTAATGTTGACTTTAACTTTGTTTTTTCTTAATATTTCTACATCAAACTTTCAAATTATATTGCTCATGACAACACACTCATCTTGACTCCAAGTTCTTTATGTCAAGATGGGTTTATTCCCTTTTTTGTTCTTGCATTTTTAACTTGATCTAGTTCCCAGGGCGACACAAGTGAACACCCATCTAATGTATCTTTTTGGTGGATTCTGGCAATTAATAACCAAAATTACCCTTAATTTAAAGAAAACAAAGACACTTCAGCTAAAATCATTACAACTTCAATATAAATAGGTTATTTGTTGAAATTAATATTTCAGGATAACAGCTCTACATGGAATGCTGTGAGGAGACCAGTTTGACAATTCTGTCTATGACTGTCTGAGGGAGCATACAGCCTTTAGATTGCCACTAATTCCTGCAATGGAGCATGCTGCTTTTGTAATGGACAAGAATAAAAAAATCACAAATGTCGATACAAATAGTGGATGTGAAATGGAGACAAGTTATATAAAATATAACCAAAACGTTTTAATGTGCACCTCATTGAAAAAACATCAGTTGACAAAAAAGCATCAGTGTAATTGTGTGTTTGAACATTATTTGCTGAATAATAGAACCATTGAAAAAAACCATAGTGTCACTTGTAGTATTATTTTAAATCATGTGACCCAATTCTGTTTGTCGATTTCAAGTTTGAATATTCAAAGATTATGACTAGCTTAGCTACTTTTTTCTGTCATTGGTGTCACCGTATCTCAACTCAGAATTTTAGGTGCTGTCTAATGATACTGCGCTTGCAAACAACTGCTCACAGGATTCTTCCACACTTACAAAAGTATTCACGCCAGTAAGGTAATATTCCATTCGTCATTGCACTCTCATTGATAAAATGAAAAATTAAAAAGTCTCTCTAAATGCAAAATGCAAGGACGAAAGGAGTAATACCTTTAAATAAAGCGTTGTGTTTGAGAACTGACCAGCGTTGTTTCACTGTTGACCATATGACCTATGAAGTATGATATCCTTCACTTAATTGTGATTGGTCAATTTCATTTCATTGTCTACAAGTCCAATCATATTCAAATTATGCCTTTAGACATAATTGTCCTACCACCAGGTTCGCTTTCCATGTCACCACGTCTGCAAACTTGATAACAGTATTTGTCTTGACTTGTTAATTGGACATTAATTGTTTTTGGGGTCGAAGATCTATGTCTCGGAGGACATAAAGTAAATTGTTCCCCGTTCTTGAGGCGAAAGTTTATTTCTGGTCCAACTTAATCAAACCCAAAAATCAATTGCTTTTCAATTGTGTTTTGATGGCCGACTCATCAGTACCTCCAGTCCTTTGATTTCTTAATAGTGTTGAACAATAAAATGAACAATACATCTGGCATCATATCTTTTCTAAGATGGCTATCCTTAAACAACTTTTATCGTAGGTAAACAGCTGCAGTGTTATCTTAGAAAGCGAACATCCTTAATGAAGTTGCTCGTGCGTGGTAAACATTGTTAACATAAGGAGAGAAAACAAACACCTGTAAAAGTCTTTGGCCGAGACTGGCTATAATCAGTTGTCAGTTTCACGACGCAGCTTTAGAGCAATTAATTTAACATTTATCTGCCATGTTATCTCATTGTAATAAACTCTACAAGCAGCAGAATAATACTTTGTCCCATGAGATAATTAATGGCCATTTACCTTTTTCTGGTTTTGATTTCAACCTTATCTGAAGTATAGCTGGCTTTTGATACTACAAAATACACTGAAGTATGATTTTGTTTTTGTTAATATATTTTATACAAACATGATATTAATGTGCTATAAAATAAATAAAACACTGAAAAGTATGAAATTTTTTTATGATATTCAAATGTTAAAAGAATTTCTATTGAGATTTAAACAGTTCATTAGAATCCATTTATATATCGAGTTGCTAAAACAACAATATACTTGAATTGCGAATTACATAAATTTCATTAAAATCAAGTTAAATTTTTAGGAAATCAATAGATTTTAAAAGACACAGGACATTCTGAAATACATTTGAAACGTGTACACTGTTTGGATATGTTTTTCACACCCACATATACATGCTTGTTGCAATATACATAAATAATAAATCAAGTATTCAAATACACTTATGAGATATAGAGGATATTTCTATCTTTCACTTGCAAAAACAAATTTTCACATTATACTTTTAATGGACAATCTGCGTGAATTTTACTCTATCAGGTTGGTAAGAGATTCTGCAAACTTCCTGGCGTTCTGAAAACTCTCATATTGACGGAATCATTGACCAGATAGACACCCATTAATCTGCACCCCCCACGTTATTTAATGACCTTGGTAATCTGAGTGTCCAATTAACCTGAATTAAGAAAAAAGTTCTCCAGGACTACCAATCTCGGTTTTTAAGGAATGTTTCATGTGGTTGCCATTATAAAACATTAAAACTTGTTCATAAAATTACTATGTTAAATATTTAGTCTGCTTGTTTTGTAATTAACTTGGAGTTTTTTTGTAACCAAATTCGCTCATAAAGCTTTAAGTTACAAACTGCATTTTTATGCACATGTATTAAATTATTTCATTTACATTTCTTAGTATTCCCTTTTTTTTTAAATGCATCTAGTACCATGTATCTTGCAAACACGGATACATGTATGTAACCTTAGATTATTTTGAATTTCAAAAAAGTACAAATCCGAATTTAGAACAAAATATGAAATGTAAAATTACTATCATTAATCTTAAGGGTGTTACGGCTAAAAGCGAACCACTTCAAATTCCATTTATTAAAAGGGAGATAACGCCAACAGATTCAGACTGTAGAATCATATTTTAATCTAGTTATCATTCTTGCTACAGTTTTCTTCCTTGGTGCAACTGATATTTTATACTTAGTACAAGGGAGAAAACTCAATAATTGAACAATTTTATCTCAAACTAGTTACAAAAATTGTAACTATATAGCCAGTTACACCCCTGACTGATGAAGTATTGCAGGTTTTGTTAGAACAACACAGCTCCTGAGCTGTAAATTCATGAGTACAACTTAAGGTAAATACAAATTATTATCCCTCACTAGCGAATATGTTACCTTGACAGTATGCTCCGTTTTACTACCGTTAGTTGGATTACTTGGTCTGAGAACCACCTGTTTATAACTGAAAGTCAAATTGTATTCGGCAGGGTCAGATTCCACAGTAATTTGCAAGTAGAACACTCCAAAGCCTACGAAAGAAAGATTTCTGAACAGGATATGACCAGTGTTCTCATCGACCTGTGTCATGTGCGTGTCCGATAAATGCCCATATTTGGAATCTTCAAGTAAATTGATAGCCCCAATCCAGTGGTGATTCTGAAACAAAGACTTAACTTAAGCAAGCATAAATTTAACGTATTGATCAATACTTTTGAAAATAATACAACTCAAATATCATTGTACATGCAATGGGCTAACCACATCGAAACGGTCGGTGGCAGACACATGTCCACTAGAGATTTAAGCTGGTAACAAAATTAATAGTGCGCCGGCTTCAAGCATTTTTCGAACCATTCAGATAAGAAATAACATGAAGAAACTGAATTATGGTTACACATTTTATCATTAACTACGATACAACAAGGTGGTTGACGCCGGAAATATATCTTTTGGAAAGTTTTAATATAATCGTTAATTGTTGAATCTACTTCATACGTCATGTCATCTAACAAATAACGTTTGAAGACCGATTAGACCAATTAATTGTTTAGCATTCATATTATATTTACATGGTATAAATGTGTTACAATATTTTGTTTGGGTCATCTTACACAACAGTATTTTATGTTATGTATATGACACGATCCTATACAAGTCATGCTAACCCTCCATGAAATGTTTTGGTGTGAACTGCATGATATTTAATTTAATGATATTATATGTTACAATATTTGTGTTTTGGTCATCCTATGAAAAGTATTTTATATTCCAGTATATTTATATATACTTTTATATACTATATAAAAAGTACTTTCTATGATCCTCTTAGTATATGAAAGTTTGCGATTCTATATAACTCATGCTTACCCTCCATGAAATGTTTTTAATAACTTCATCAGTATCAAAATCGTACAGTTCCATCGTGACTGTGAACGTTTCATTGGTGTGAACTGCTTCGTACGACCGGTTATAAACAGCGAGCTTCAGCGGCCTACCAGGAACGTCGAGTGAATCGGAAGATATAGTGAAGTTTTCTGCCAATTTAGGGTGAATAACCGCAAAATCTAGAATGTATCCGCTTCCTACGAGTGATATTTGGAGATCGGTAAAGTTAAACCACCCAGATGAGCTGTTAACTAATCGTTCGCCGGACAGCACCCCTTCAGGATCACCGGTTCCATTTCGTAGGCTGACTGATACTTGCCAAGGTGATTCAACAGTCCCTAGACTTGAGACAGGATTATCCTAGGAAGTAAAAATCAAAGAAATATTATGCACAATATTTGACCCTTAAAACTGTAAGCGTTAATCTCCATTGAACATATTTCATAATTTCGTCTAAGCGAAGTAACAATCTGTGCCTTTTAAACAGAGAAAGATTTCATTTATTTCTGTTACTGTAACATTGACGTTACAACTGTATGAACAATATCCAAAACCCTTATTGACTGGGATATTAAAACATCCATTTTAAAACTGGCCGAAATATGTAAACAAAAAGTAATTTTAGAAGTACCATTAACATGCATAACAATCGTGATCAAAGACCTCTGCTTCATGGCTGTGTCGGGAGACCTGTCTTCTGAATGTGGCAATTCATGATATGCCTATTTCACTTTTTTTCAAAACGACATAACTGATGAATTAAACATAAAACCATCAAGTCATTACAAAATACAGGACGCAATAACTCAAAGCATTTTAGATATTATTTAAGTTTTGCAATCAATATTTTATTATCGGGATTATTTTAGTTAAGGGTATTCGGAAACATTTTTTTTTTGCATTTTGTTGGAACTATAAATAGACAAAAACACTCATTAAATATACTTTTAACTTGTGTTAATGTTTAAATGAAATTCAAAATGAGTTTTTGGATACTCCAGACATAAGCTACTCCCGATCATAAATTATTGATCCTGGCGCACAAATAACATTGTAAACAGTTAAAAGCACAAATTACGTCCGTTATGTTTTCATATCACTAAGAACGTTTTTTACTATATACAATGTACTGATGGTGTCATTCAAAGTATATTTAATCTGTGACTGATATGTAAGGCTTTGGACAAAACTATTGATTCCACCAGGATATCAACGCTCTTATGTGTTAACAAATACTTTTAAAGACAAATGACCATATTCCGAACACTAAATCCTAACTTAAAATAAGGAATATATTTCCGAAACGCATTTTTTTCTTGATCTCAACATACTAGTTATTGATAAAAAAAATATAATTTGACCAAAGTTTGCATACAAAAATATCAGCCATTCGAAGTTTGGGCTGCAATTTAAAGGGCACTCCTTCATGGTTCACCGCTGGTGTATCCACAAAGTAAAGATGATCTATCTGTTGCGTTTCGTAAACCATGGATCCTATGTCCGCATCATCCGAAGGCACTTCCAAAGTTATGCACGACATGAAATGGTTCAGAGCAGACGAAATATTGCCTAACTGGCACTCGGTCATTAATGTTTCAGCAAAGTCTGTCAGTGTTGTGTTTTCTGTTGAATCTTGAGACGTTCCATTTATTGCTGAAATATAAATACAAACATGTCATTAAGTTAGTTATCTAAATCTTAAGACTGCTTAGTGGTGTCCTTCTTTGCGATAAAAAATATCTTTCAGTTAAAAAGGTTATAAATGTAACAAATAAATAGTTATTTGAAAAATATGGACATTTCAAAATACATGTAAATATGAACTATTTAATTACAAATGTCAATTTTTATTAAGGACACTCGTTTATGTAACAATATAAACTAACAGGTGGTGCAGATAGATAAATACTAGATAAGTTGCCGGCAATTTACATTCAATAGGTTGGTCGCCGATTTCAACTTCAACAATTATCCCCGATACAGATCGTTTCAGACGTCGCCATGCTTCCTCTGTCACAACGCTGACGATCCGAACTTTGGTTAATGGAACTTCTAGGAAATACGCTAAGTTTTCGATGATATTCGATCCATAGAATTCTTCAACTGTTATTGCCGGAATAGCAAATGTAAAGATGATTGTCCTTTGTGTTTTTACGTCGATTTCTGTTGAACCCTTTATAATTAATGTCAGCTCTCTTCGAGAACGGTTAAAATAGTTTGTTCCCGTTTCATTTGCTATTGATGGGTTATATTCACCACCTACAAATGAACGTCAGAAAAGCTTTACTGTGGATTTATCATATAAAATGACATTTTTATAAGAACGATGTGGTATACATACTTCAGTAGATGACCGTAAATAATTTTAATTTTTTTCTAAAACATCAACAATCTGCAAAAAGTTCATAATTTTCATGTTTGGTGCACGTAAAAGTAAATTTACATTAAAATTTATATCAAAGAAACGTGCTCCGTGAAGATGCAACCGCCCCTGTATTGCATTAAGCCGAATAAACGCTCGGATCGTGTGCCTCCACATGGACTTGTGCAGATACATGAATTTACGCTGATAATTGACTCCTTTACCACTTATTTTTATAAGAAAATGAGAATTCCTTTGGTTTCTTGATTCATCACTAAAGGCCGATTTTTTATTTTTATTTATTTTTTGTAAAAGTAATCACAACCTCCCCTTTTTTCTTTTAATTCTCGTAAAATGTTTTAAAATCACATATTAAACGACTTTTCAAAAAGCTTTTGAAATTTAAGTTTCTCAGCGCTGTGAACATGATCATTTCGTTTATGATCTACTCACTGACTAATTGACGTCTGCTGCTCAAATTTATGGCATCATTAAGATTAATTTAGACTGTACCATTCGGTAAGGAAACTGCATATCGTCCATCCGGTGTAAATCTTGCATTAGTTGCATACTTGAGTTTACCGTTGACGTAAACATCCAGTCTGTTTGATCTTGAATACCATACAGTAAGTCTTATTCCCTGGTTTTCTGGTACATTTAACATTCTATAGCGGAGGTGTTTCGGGATTGTTCCAGTAAAATGAAGTAAATAGTCCTTTCCTGTTTGAAAATATACAACTTATAAATACATAACGTATTTGGGTGCGTGTTTACATTTTTCGAAAAATGTATTAGAAGGCCCGGATTTATTTTCAAAAAATGCATGACGCTACATGTTAATGGTATATGACGTTGCTTATCCACAATTGTGGTATAGCTTTATTCTTTCAAACGCTGCAAAACAAATAATGTTATGACAAAAATTACAAACTGGAGATTTCATTAACAAATAGAGAAAAGTTTAACGCAATCGTAAATTTCTATGGTATTGGGTAATTATAAACGCAATTGCTAAAACTTATCATGTCGCGCTTTATCATTATTGTTAAAAAAGGAAAATTTGTTCTAATGATATTGCCTCAACATGGGAGAGACCCGTATCGTCACGGCGTCATCGCCTAGCCCTGCTTTTCGTACGACGCAACCAATCGAGCTAACCGGGACAACCCCCAAAAAGGTTGTTCGGATAGCCCTGATGTACGTTATCATCACTGCACGACAAAAAGCGTTCCAGGTGTGAAGGTGCAATCCAGAATGGAACAGTGATGGTTTGTGTGACATTTTTAAGTAACCTGTTATTTTTTTGTTTTTTAAACGCGTTATATTACTCGATGTCATATATGATGACATTATGAATTGTGCATAGCCGTTTGACTAAATGATTCAGGACAATGCGCACTCTATGCTGCAAATATTTAGTTTAATGTGTTTCAGATGCTTTCTTTGAAAAAAAAACATACCCGTTGCTACAATAGCCACAAAGGTAGATGGTCTCTTCTTGCATGAGTAACCAAAACACCAGCTGTAGAACGGAGGACCATTTATAAGGTCGATATGTTTATCACCCAGGATTGCGACAGGTGATATTCTACGTGTCTCTGAATCCATATCCATGCTTTCAATTACCAATATTTGGTAATTTAGGTCTTTGTTGCATTCATAAGCTTGCCAACTTTCACGATAGACGCAGTTATCGTTTCGGATAATACCTTGTATAAAGTATAAAAAGTTTGTTTCAAGGTTTATATAGTCAAATATGAATTATGTTCACAGTTTTCAGTACAGATTTTAACAGCACAATTGCTTTCATTTTCTGATTAACGTGATGAAATTATGACAATATCATGTATTACAACAATACGGTTTTGTTTATGAATAATTTACGATTTAATATCAGTTGCTTTTTCACAAATTGACATAAGTTACATGAAACAAATTTCTTGTCAGAAGGAGGGAAATATGACAACTTGACCAGAAATACATGTATATCCACATATTATACATGAACCTTTTCAAGAAGCTTAATAATTGTTTGGTTTTATTTCGATACAAAACATTTTCTATGCAAATAATTATAAAACAAATTTCGACGATTTAATTAAAAATGTCACACTTTTCCAGTTGATAAAGGAAATTTTCTTGTAATACGGAATCATTGTGTATGGATTACGTCAATACATGTCATTGAAGGTTCTGAGTGAAGTCACTATAATTAAATTATTCTTTTGTTGATTAAAATAGATAAAACTGGCATAATTTTTGGAAATCCACCTCGCATGCAAATATGAACATTTTCATGTTTAGTTTAAATCAGCCTGTTCTATTGCAACAAGGTATTTCACAGCCAGTTTTTATGGCGATTTAATTTATAAACTTAAGAAGATAAAGGGCACTGTTAATTTCTCCCGGTTATTCGTAAAAACCATCTGTAAATTGAAAAAGAAAGGTTACCAACATGATATTTTACAGCGCTCTGCATGCAGGTGATTAACCCTTCTACAGTTGATCATTATGCTTACCTCTTTGGTTGCACGACGGTGGCAGGGGTTTAAGAGTTTATGATATGAAGATTTATGGGGAAATCTTTTCTTAAAAGAACCTAGAAGCTCGATTTGTTTCTTTTATCCCTGTCATCGTGTTCTTGCTGATTTTACTCCAGGAGCTCATGTCTCGGTAAGATCATTGAGTACCCGCCCTTTGGCTTTGCAATGATATTAGATTCTTATGTTTAATATGTTTGTGTGCTTTTGCATGCAACATTGTTGAGCCAATAAGTGGGTTGGAGTTGTTTCACCAAGACAACTTGTATTTGTTTTGTGATATGAGAACCTGTTGGGGAAAGTGTGAGGTTGGTGCACCCTAGAACCTGGTTTAAATCCCCCAGTGGCAATTTGACTTTTTTGTTAATTGTTAGTGGTGTCTCTTTTGAAACTGATCATTTTATTAACCATGCTCTCTCCCTCTCTTCTTCTTGACTGTGTGGGCAGGCTGTTTTTTCTGAATGTGGCGATTCCTGATATGCATATTTCACCTTTTTCTGAAAGTAACACATGTGTATCATCACAAAAATTAAGACGAGTCATATTTACCTTTGTATGGTGCAATTACGTTATATGGTATTCTAGTTCCATTTATCATTGTGACCATTTCTTTGGGTATCCTATAATCACCAAGTCCTCGTCTTGGATCACCGTTCCACTCATATTCTGACTGAGGAATTACTGTCCCAACATGGCCAAGAAAAGTGCCATCTAAATCCTTAAAGAGGGTTTTCTTCAGTCCATCACAGTCCATATCAACGCAAGCAGAAGGAATTATACTTCTGTAAGAAAATCGATGATTTATAACCAACAGGAAAGTGGAATTCGTGTTAGGATCTACTTTAAACGTCGTATTAACTGACACACTGAGTCAACCGATCACAAGATCATTTGGCTAAACTGAAATCCTAGTTGTTTAAAGGTTTAATCGGATTTCATTGAAAATTCGTTACAATTTGATTATTGCGGAATTCCTATGGCAGTACGAAATAAAATTTGTAGAAGCATATAATGTAAAAGTTCTTAGTTTCATAAAAGCCAATGTCCAAGTTTTTTAATAGCAATTGATGTCCGAAGATGTCATCTTGATTTTTTAAAAAAAAAACGAGATAACTCACCATACCTGCTGTAGCATTAAAGAAGGGTTTTGTGGATTTGCGGAAATAATTACTTTCAGCTGCTTCGATATATTCATGAAGTTTTCGTCTACGAAAAGTGTTAAAATTCCCAGTTAATAACAATAGATGAAAAGGGATCTTTGAAAGCAAACGAGCAGGACAATTATGAAAATATTGCAGACTCGGTTTGATTGATCCTTTTCATGGGAATTAATGGAAATGCATATAACTGCCCACGAAGAAACGTTGCTTGTTGCTTTTTGTTGTTTTATTACTGGTAACATATATTTAATCGGTAACATTTTTATTTGTACCATATCAAATGGGTCACATATAACGAAGATATATGTTAGTTTAAGTGATTTTTTATTTCACAAAAAAACCATCAACTGCTTTTTTAATGAACGACATAGCCACAAGTTTTTGTTGTTCATTAAATGTGACAAACAGACGTTCCTCTTATTTAAAAAAGCATATGTTTTCATGTCACTTAAATAGATGTACTTTCAATTTTCCCTTCGGCGATGTCTTTGATATTGAGGATTTAATTCTAAGATCCCTTGTCAAAATTCTATTTTGTTTAGTTCCGCCCATTGTTTTCCCGTTTAGGTCAAATACATTCTTTTTTCTGGGGATCATACGCCGCTGAACATGGAATGGTATTAATTTGATAATACCGCATTGAAGGTTCCATAATCAAGCCATATGCATACCATCGTTTGGGATGGATCAAAATTGTACTGTTTATTGGTGTGTGTTGCGCTTAATCCGTGGCTAGGCGGCGTGGGCAGTTGTCCATGAACTGGCTAAATCAAACCTAGCCCTAAATATGTTCATATTTGTCGTGTTCGGTGGCTTCATATATTCTATTTTCATCTATGTAAGTGCTATATGCTTAACAGATAAATATACTTACTCAACATTTGGACGATAATATCTAATTTTGTTCTCGTGGCCTGTCCTAATTAATGTTGCATTTTCAGATACGATTTGATGTTGGAAAACATCATTTGTCGGGTCTGCTGTTATTGCATAAATTTTGTTGCATTCCGAGTTAAAATAGTTAGCGAACGTGACGTCTTTAAGTGTTGTCAGTCCCCCAATTGTAAATAACGAATCTGACGAGAACCTCGGGAAAACAATTCCTGCTAAGATGTCACCATTGGTTGCCAGTTCAAGTTTACAGTTTGTCGATGAAATCTTTCCTATAAAAATTGTGTTCTGAATCAAAACTCTTTGATCAGCGTATTCATGACATACAGGATCAGGACCTGTTATTGTAGCATAGAAACCGATCTTATTTTCGATGACGAAGTTGTTTTGCACAATAACGGAAAACTTCCCTTTGTAGTAAATACCATAATGTAAATTTTTCCAGCTAATGAAACCATCAATATATGCAAAACCGTCGGAATCTTGACATTCATCCGAAGTAAATATTGCTCCAATAGCGTTGGCATAAAGTTGATTGTTTTGGTAACGTGAAATATTTCCAATGTTGCATATTGCTGGTATATCCGCTATACCATATGATTCGGAAGACGTTACCAAGTTGTCCCTCATAGTAAGCATTGACGACCCTTTAGCTTGTATTCCAGCATCTATGTGTCTAACAATTAGGTTGTTAATAAGTGTAGTGTCGGAAGATCTTGACGTATGAATTCCTAAAATGTTTGTAAGAAAAAACTTTTAAGGGGATGCGAACGTAAAATATAAAGTGGAAGTTAACAAACTGTTTTGTGTTCCAGCAGCCTTCGACGACTAAATTAACCATAACCTAAAATAATGACTAACACCTTTGAGGAGGGATTCTCTTTCGACGAATGCACTTAAGACAATCGGTTGGCGCTAAGTCGCGTGAGTATTAAAAGTTCGCGGACAAATTGCTCGACTGGATATATTCTACTCGCAGCATTTTGTATGAGTAGTCGTTGCCTGAGACAACTAGTCGTGCGAAATGTCGTGTAAATTACTTCCAGCCGTGCAATCTGTCGCATGTCTAGCCTATTATTTATCTTACTATTGTATGGAAAATGAGTTCGAACCCACGACGCAAAAGCCTAGAAAGTAGTAACTTATTTAAACAGACGACAGTGTCTTTATGACTTTCATGCTAAACATATCTATCTCATCATTTTAAAAAGGTAACCCGTTCTCTGAGAACAAGTAACAACAACATCTTCCTGCTTTATCAAATATTCAGATATGTGCCAATACTAGAAATTAAATGAACCATATCATCAATGAACCAAATATTTAACTTTGAATAAGGTAAATTTTCAGTTTTGCTCAGTATAGTTGTACCGGTATATTTTGGTAATTATTTGACTTGGAGTCAAACTTCACAGTAACGCTATTTGTGGAGTGTTGCGGCAGGACAAAGTATCATTATATAAATCCTACCGATGTCATGCAGTGATGATAACGTTTATAAGTTTTATCCGATCAACCTTGGGGGTTGCCCCGGTTAGTTTAGTCGTTATCGTAGTTGGAATCGCATGGCACGACTCTGTCGCCGTAAGGTACAGGTTTGCACCCCGGTAGAGGCAATATCATTTGAAATGTTTGAATTAGAAGAATAATATTTAACTAACCGTAACCGTCGTTCTGAAAGAAAACATTGTTGCTGATTTCCAGACCACGAATTCCAAATGCACCCAACGCTGAATTAAACCCATCATGGAACGAACAGTTCTTTACGAACGATGGTCTTTCACTTAGCACGGTTCCAACATTCATGTAGGTGAGCGAATACCGCGGGTCGTATAACTCTTTGTATCCTTGTTGACCAGTATGATCGAATTCCACGTTTGACAACCGAGCAATACCTTAAAATAAATACTTTTCACTGATACAGACATGGATTTTATAACTTTGCTTTGTCTTTCTATATAAGTTTATAACTTTCAATGTAAAGAACACAACAATTAATACGCCCTGTATTAAAGTATTGAATAATTTCAAATTATGATAAGGGCATTCATTTAATCCTATATCTTAGGAAAAGTACATAATTAACGATTTATGTTTTGCTTTTTATACTTGAAAATATAAACATATCTCAAGCAATATAAATGTTTAGAAACTAATGTAGTGTTTAATTGATTTGTTTAAATTTTTGTTTTATTTTCATTATTTCTCGTAAATAACGCCTAACACCTTTAAAGTATGTCGCTTAAAGAAATATATGCACTTACTCATATAGCATTTTGACTAACCTCTATATGGTCTTTGGTTACAGAAGTCAAATCCTACCAGTATCCTTGAACCGTCTTTGATCCTTATATTACGTGACAGTAATCCTACCCCAGCTGCTAGGTTAACGACAATACCTCCAGGAAGTATCTCTGAGTGCACTACAAATTAAGGTACATAGTCCCAAATAGGTTAATAAAGCTATAAAATGTTATATTCAATTTTGGTCATTTGTTTATCAGTCGAATTTATAGCTTTCACAATGTAAGAAAATCCAGTGATATGATTGAATTGGAATCTATTCGATGAACAATAAATATAAAGAATAAATATAACTACCGATATATCTGTATTTCACGGAGGTGTTTAGACTGATTGTGATATTATCTGACTCGACATTTACAATTGTAAACACTTCCGCCTGGCCAAAGCTTGTAACTCCAATAATTATTTCGTCTCCAGGTTTCCATGTGACAGGTTTTTCCAGTTTTATCGTAACGGATCCAGCATTAACATTTTGTGCTAATCTTGTCCATGAAGTCCCAATGTCTTTTCCAAACAGGTCCAGTCCTCCGAATACACCTGAAATAAAAAAAATTATAAAATACCAACAGACCAGTTATATATCTTTGCGTCTTATACTAGACTAGTAATTTAAAATACAATATTAACTGTGTTAAACTTAAGATTAACAAATGCTTCAATATAATATTAAACACAAGAAAAGTGATGAATAACACAAAATAACTTAACTTTTAAAAACAAAAAAAACATTAAAGGATTCTCTTTCGTGCTTTTGACTACAAGTATTACATGTATGAATTCTTAAAAATCGGGTTAACGAAGTTCCTTTTGTTCCGAAAATTGTTTTCAGTTTATATGCCCTCAACATATTCTTCTACATTTGATAATCTTCAAGTTAATGCGAAAGGTCGTTTATGCTGAGGCGTATGTTTTTTTGGAAACATTTTTTTTTAAGAAAATATATACTGTCGCGGTTGATTTTTTCTTGAATATTTAGTTTATTACTAAATGGGAAAATGCCATGTGCATCTAAATACCTTATTCATAGAGTTTATAAGGTAAAGAAACGCCGAAACACCAAATGTTACATAAGCGCATTGTTGTAATTTGGGGAAAAAAGATAAATGTGTACCTATAGCTTTTGATCCCAGGATAAGTCCTTGTCCACACTCGCAGTATGGTGAAAACTCATTACCATGCAATGTAATTGTTGCTATTCCATCAAACGGGTCGTGGGGCCATCCAATTACCAATCTCCCACCTCTAATGACAATATAATCTGCCTCGATGTTGTAAACTGCTGTTGGAAAATCTGCAAACTCGAGCACACCTTCAATCAGCAGACATCTTAACTTTGCTATAGCTGTCATGTTGACAATTACCCACGTCCCTAAAAAATGTTTGTTTTTAATTAGTAGGAGTTTAATCTAAATTGCGAGTGTTCATTAGTATTGAGAGCTGTCTAAATTGAAACAAAGCTTAATTGTATAATATTTTATAAAATGATTCGTTCGGGAATGGTGATAGTGTTCTAGATTGACATATTCACAGTATATCTTCACCAAGCCAACCCCATGAGCTGGCGGCAATATTTAAATATTCAGTTTAAGTTACATAGAGCTTTTATTCTTTTCAATTTTAACAACAACATATTTGTGCAACAACATATTTGTAAGAAAGAGATCTTTTGATGCCAAAGATGGTTTTTCGTTTTGGACAAGATCGAAAGTCTACTACTAACAGTGATAAACCTATAACTCAAAATAAAACGACAGAAAACTTTTTAAAGTTTACACGTGTCATTTTTAGATGCACAGTTTGGGTCAAAGAAACCTATTGGCTGACTCGAGTGTCAACATGTGTTTTCAGATTATGTTAGGAAAAACTATATCTTTTTTCGACCTCTTATTATCGCGCAATGCCTACACTGGAGTTCGGCAAATTCGTATTTGATTTTTTTTTCATTTTATAAACTCCAAGTGTGGCATATTTCATTTTTTCACTTACACAATTAAATTATATTACTTAGACAGATCAAAACACAAATAGCAAAAACCAGTGGATATGGAAGGAAACAATTTATCAATTTTAGCGAGCAAATTCTGTCTTTACCCAGAAGAATTCTGACATTGTCATCATCCTGAGGTACAATTTCTCCACCAGAACCAATATCTGATATGAAGCCATCATCTGTGTACTTCCAAATCGTTTCATCATGCCAGTAAAATATACCACGAGGTCTCGGTACCGTAGTAGGCGGTATAGGCGGTGGAATACAGTCAGGATAGACACACTTATAGCTTACGAAGTTTATTTTGGTACTTGGAGAACAATTGTCTCGAAGTGTTTGAGGTGATTTCACTGAAGATGAAGATAACAAGCATTTAAATTTACAAAATGCATGAACAACGCTTTACATTTTGAACAAACTTTCTCTCCATTCTATTTGGCTTTTTGAAAGGCTGTGTTTTCTACAAGTGGCTTCTCTTTAAAGGCGTACTTAACTTACAGAATCTGATATAAGTAGACGGAATAATGCTCATTAAACAATGAATGTATTAAGCAAGTTGATGTAACAAATATGTAAATAAAGACACCATATAAAAAAACAGTGCTTCACCTATGATGAATTTTACTTTTTAAGTTGTCTTATTCTATGTAAAATGTAAAGGACGCACGATACAAAAACTCGATAAAAAGCTCAAATTGATAACGAACTTACACTGAAATTCTCTGCAACAAAAATTCTAAAGTCGTTTTGATATGATGTCTAACTTAATTGAATTTATTCGGCGTTCGTGGTCGCGGAAGTAGAAGAAAAGCAACTTTTTTAAAACACTGACTTTTTCTTATTGTATTTCGATGCATTTTATTTGTCGACAATGACAATAAAAATTAAAAAAAAATATGTCAGTTTCTGGTCATGTTTACTCGAACATTTAATTTGTGTGTTTCAACCTGGCTCCTTTATATAGCTAGTTATATTGGGTTTTATTCAATCTAAGGCTATAACCTTCATAATTTTAATTTAATTTTTGCGTAACCTTGTGCTAGCTAGTCGACATCAACAGTAATGAGTAGTGTGCATGACATTACTGCCCAGGAAAAGGCTCAATCAAACCGAGCAAATTTGAGGCTTTCAAATTTCTATTTTCATCAATTTCGCAAAATTAACGTTAATTTACATACATTAATGGTAGGTCCTTATAGTATTACCAGCTTCTGACATTTATTTCCTAGGAAATCATTTGGAAAAGTTATTCAGATCAAATAACCATCTGTGTTGCGTCTGATTGAGACCTAATTATTATCGCTTTTTATGGAAAACAAAAAAGCTACCGGTTTGTGCCGCTTTACTGAGTGCAACCATTTCAGGCACGTCAAGGGCATGTGTGTAATCGGTCTTATGTATTAAAATAGAACTAAAATATTCTTAGACTACTATTTTCTCAAAACTAATAGGCGACAGGGTTGACTATAGAACTGCATAATAGGGGATGTCGTCTCATTTTTAATGTCTGATGTCAATATCCCGAGGTAACTTTTTCATGACTCGCCAAAATTAAAACAAATTTTTGTCGATTACAAGTCTTTAAACAATATCATCTTATTAAATTGACAATATTTGTCTGTTGAACTCAAACTTTAAATCTTAAAAAGGGCGCACATAATATATTTACCATTAATACTTAACATAGAAATGAAATAATACATATAATCTATATTGTATATATTCTCAGTTTGGCCTTACACATTCATAATAAATCGAGCGATCAAAATCACAATAATGTTACTTTTAGTTCCTTTATTAACTTCATGTGATAAGTTTTTATATACATTTATATCAAAGCGAAAGCCATGCGAGATACATTTTAGTTGATTGAAAAGCCACACTTTCAACAGAATCTAAATGATCTTAAGGGAAGCATTGTGAATCTTACAAAAGTTATTGCTATCAGAACAGATTTTTTCTTACACAGAAATGTTATTTCCTTTTTTAATTCGTTCCACTGCCAATCTCCGGTACGTGCAGACGATATATCAAGATCTCCCTCCGTCGCATTGGTGATGGGACCGCCAAAGCTAAATCTATCAGGGCACTCGCTTACGTTTAGTTTGAAAATTAGGAAATCGCCTGGCTGAAAATCGTGAAATCAAATTCATGTGAGATATGTTGAATAGGACTAAATTACTATTCATATATTAAAGAAAACTTTCAAAATCGAACCGCCGATAATGAAGCGTTTTACGTGAACGTAAATGTG